>JAWNPV010000360.1:0-10939 GCA_035078785.1 Collessia kirishimana
CAAAATCAATAGTGCCGACTGCATTCAAATACAGAACTAACTTTTTTAATAAGTTTACTCCAGAAAGCGACAATATCAACAAAGTAGCAGCTAGCTTAAACAAAATAATTCTTCAAAGCGCACATTCTACCATCCGTCAAACCTTACCAAACAAACACAGCTAATTTAGAAAAGAACGCCCTTACAACTCTAACAACAGATATACAACCTGAGACACATACAACTTAAATATTGTCTAACATTAAAAGGCTTTGTGGTCTCAAGACCAGATTCCCAATGCCAATTCCCGATCGCAGCGATATAGTCAACACATATGCTACATTCTGGTCATTTATGGTCAATACTTGTCAACATACCCATATATTGCATGCCCCTATTGTCTAGCCCAGCAAATTGACACCGACATTACGCAATCAGAATTAGACTCTACATTATCCAGTTTAAAATCCACACTTCATTTTACAACTACATTCCGCAACAATTTTAAAACTTATCTAGTAATCCCAATAATCAAAGCTGATACCAACAAAACTTTAATTAACTGATATTAACCAATTAGGCTAAACTCCAGTTTCTCCAAACCCCATGACAAAGTCAGAGCAAATGATGGTATGATGGTTTGTTTGAACACGCAAACTTCTACACAATAATCAAGTTGGATTCAAGAAGGGCAAATCCGTTATTGACAATCCAGCCTACATTGATCATACCCAAATCCCTTTCACATAAAAAACATATCTCCATACTTTTCCTTGATTTTAAAAAGTTTTCAATAACTTTGGTATCCACACTGTTGTATCACAATTACAAGAATGATATGTAGGATCTAATATATTAAAATACGTTCCTAACTTTATGATAAATAGAAAAATTAAATGCCGGATCACTGACAGGTTATCCAATATTTACCAATATTATATTTATATTAGGAATCCTTCGCCTAATTATTTACAACAAGCTTGCTAACTTGATAAGCATCCAAAGAAACCTATCTTAGGTAGGTTACGCTGATGTCTATTACATCATTGTAAAGTTTAACAACAACCAAAGACAACATACAGCCAACTTAGAAAATATCTTTAGTAAAATCTCTGAATGAAAAGTCTTTCACCTAACAAATGTAATCACCTACATATTTGCAAAAATCTCAACTGCCAATGCAAAGTTTCACATACACACTAATTTCAATCATTAAATCGTTGATCATACCAAAAATTGACTACGGACTTTGCTTCTAGGAAAATGCATGAAATACACACCTCAAAAGAATCCAAGCCATCCTTAACAAGTCAATTAGATTGGTGCTTTGCGCTACACTCCAATTAATAATCTCTTGATGGAATCCAAGTTAAATATAATAACAAAATGCCGTAATTTTTTGCAACCTAAGCTTATCTCTGCTGAAGAATCACCTCTGCACGTAATAACCAAAAAAATTAATAAAAAAAAACCATTAAAATTGACAAAGCCGTCGTCGCTATTAAAAATGGGGATGGCAATGTGTAGTACCTTAGACATAAATCTGCTCCAACCACTTACAACCAGACCAAAACATCCACCTTGGACTTTAAACGCAAACAAATTAAACGTAGATCTTTCTCATTTACCAACACAAAAAACAAACCAAACAATCATTTTTTAATATTAAAGCAAATCTACCAAATCATCCGAAACTCTTTACTCAACTTCATTCGCAATTACTACGGAAGACATAATTAAAATGGGATTAATTCAAATCGTTCTCGATCTTCTGTGTTGAAATATATATGCTGTTTGCTCTAATTTCTTATCTTAACTTCATGCCATCTGCAACACTGAAAATACTTCTTTTTACCCGATATCGATAAGAGCACTACTTATCTAACATTACCCAAAATGAAGACTCCTCTAAATTTCAGGTCACAAAAACATTACAAGAAATGAATTTGCAGACAAAATTGCCAAATTAGCACCATCTCTTATCCAGACATCAATAACTTAACGAAAGGGTATTTTCACGTGAGTAACAACAAAAATGCACGTTTTTATGACACCACTAGTAGGACAGTATGACTTTCTCCAGATGCCAATGGGATTAAAAAATGGAACAACTATTTGTTAATTATTTAACCAAATAATTGTAGAAATGATAAAGTATGTACTTATATGGGCCACATCATGATCGCAAGCAAACTTAAAAAAACAGTTTAAAATACTCAGGAAGTATTTAACAGAATATTTAAAAACAAACAGATCCCGTAAGCAAATACTTAACAGAAAACACATAATATTTAGAATTTGAAGGAATTTGCAAAAATTAAAGCAAATGACAAGGTCTAACTCCCATTAAAACATTCCAAATAACAACTTATACCTTCAGAAATGGAAGTTTCTAAGACGTATAATTAAGAAATTAAAGTATTAAATGGCACCTAATATTTTATTTTTCCACAGCCACAAGCAAAATATCACAGTTTCAAACTAGAAAGATAAGCGATAATTTATGCACTCAAAAAGTTTCTAATCTATGTTTAAGATCGGCGATTCAAAATAATTACAGACTGGTTGCAGTCACGTTGAGCAGAATAAAAATGAACATAAAAATCGCAAGATAAGGGACTAGTGTTGATGCCTTCCGATTTTTAACTGACCAACAGGGCAAGCAGACAAATGTAACACGTAGATGCATTAAGCGGATGTCTGAACATTGTAGTAGTGGAAAAAAATCTTTCGAAAACAACTTAATTAGTTGCTAACAAATTTTTTTAGGGAGTAGCAAAAATGATTAATCAATAAGTTAACATAAGTTTAGTCCAGTATAGTTATATCAATGAAAATGTAAGCACTAGATATATTATTTGACTTAGATCAGGAGATTTTTGGGTACCAAGATGTCTGAATTGTAGTTGTACATACATATATGTATACATACGTGCAAATATTAACGCACTACCCAAGTCACTCACTTAGCAACACTTGAATGCAGAGAAGAGTGACGAGTCGATTTGAGAAAGCAAACTATTAGTTAGGTTAGAGTTACTTAGTGTTCGATCGATGTGCCTGGATTTAGGATCAAATGTTAATATTACGTTTTTCAGTAAACATTTTGTACATTTCGTACCAAAAAAAAATTATAATTAATATTCTAACCGCTAGAAAACTTAATTCTAACGCCTTGGTTTAAATGGGACGCAGCAACGATGTTTGCCGTTTTGTCTGTTTTACACATTTTACGTAATTTCAGTAATTCTTTGATTTTGGACTCATTGTCCTCGATAAACAAGCCTTTCTAAAACGTTGCCTGGACGTCTTATTGTCTTGCCGCCGTTCTTCAGACTGAAAGTTTTGCCAACCATTATTGAGAAAAAATAAATTAGTTCTTATGTTACTAAGTTAGAACGAATTAAATCATCAGAATAAAAACTTTATTTTTTTATCTGTGAAAAATCAATATCATTACTTAATTGTAGAATTTATATTAAATTTAATTAGCTGTATAAATTTTATTATCCTAATCCTTGTGTTCTATATAATGTAAACGAATCATACACTTGCTGTAGCTCTGTTAGGCGATATTCTTCCAAGCAAACAATACCCTGCAAAGACGGTGACAATTTCAATGCGCATGGTAAGCAATGAACTACGTGTCGTTTTTCTTGCTCCTTTATAAATAGCACATTAAAGACTTCCACCTGGAATAAAAAGATTGTGTGTTTATATTTATATTTAAACCTTGTCACGGTGTTATATTTATAATGCAACGCAGGTAAAAGAACTCCCAAACACGCATGATAAAAATAAGCAGGCTTCGTAAGTGAACCAAAAAACGCCACCAAACGAAGCAATGTAAACAAATGATTGTTAAAAAAAAAAAAAAAGTAATTTTGAGACAGTGTTTGCGTTAATTAAGAACAAAAAGCAAAAGAAATTTACAATATAAATAAATGTAAAAAAAAAAAAAAAAAAACTAGATGTAAGTATATTCTTTTTTAGTCACAAGACATGTTCAATTAACAAAGAAACAATAGCATCGAATCCGACAGCTTTTGGTGGGACTTTTTAATATTTTCTAGGCTTACACTAATCAGTTCCTACACGAATTTATTATTATATAAATAAATGGGTTGAAAAATTAAGTTATAACATACCTCACATTGACCACAATAATGCGAAGCTTCGTTTTTGCCTCGTCCATTAAATCGAATTTCAACTCCTTTAGATTTAACAAACTCTTGAATGTGCAATACATTTTTTAAAGTCTGCAACAAGCACATTCTAAAATTTGTAAATAAAATTAAGGACTTTTAATTACAAAGGTAATTATAAATTACGTACTTGAGCATTTCAAATAGCTTTGTATCTGACACTTTTATGTTTCTTGCTAAATTCCAGCTTAAATGCACCATAGGAACAATACTTTTAAAGTTTTGCAATTTGTTCCATTCATAGCGTTCGAGTGCCAGCGAATATTGACGAGCGGTAAGTGGTCCAACATTCCAAGCTATATTATTGCACCATCCAACAGACTGGACCCAATGAACGCATCTATTAGTAAAGGCATAATTTTTAGGTTTATTTAAAATATATAGATTAAATTGCAGAAGTACATTAGGACTACTAAGAAACATATTTACTGCATTTTTTTAGACATACCTCGTTTTCTTTACTAAACATTTTTTTTTCTAAATATTTAATTTATTTTGTTAAAATATATTTTATCACGGCGACGATGTATATTTGCTAACAAAAAATATACAGAAACACAAAAATTTTAAAGCTACACCACTGTGACAACACCTATTGGCCCAAGTACACAGATTTTTCAATAGGTAACAGTTTTGACCTTAATCTGAACGGGAATGTTTGGGCGGGCCTTTATTTTAAAAAAGAATTATAAAATAACAGATCAAGACTGTAGTTATGTAGTATGTGTTATACATATAAATAAAGAATATAATTGCAAAAGTACGAGTCAAATATATTACGGAATAACATAATTTTAACGAGTCTTTTTGATTAAAAAAAGCTGAATGTGTAATTAATAGAAAGGTGGAACTACACATATTATTTTAATTATAAAAAATATATTGTACAGATAAAAACCAATTTCATTAAAAAAAAAAAAAAAATCAAAATATATATGGAAAAACAACTAGTTGCGCAAGTGTTTTTTATTTATATATTTTTACCTTATAATGGATGTTAAATGCACTTCTTGAATTTTTATCAATTTGCAACCTACAAAAACGTAATCTTATTCATATTCAATATTTGTAAAATGACAGATAATAAAACTAAAACTGTTAGAATTTTCTGAATTCTGCTTTTTTTTGTCGTTGGGTGTATATGGTAGTATGATGATTCCAGTTCGGAAGCACTAGATAGATGACTTAATTATATAATTTTTTTTATTGAAAAACGTGAAATGTGAACTATTTATTCTTACATAGATAGCCGAAGACCTTAGTTGTCATGGAAAAATCTGTACTACTTTTAATAAACATTTAAATATAAAACTGATTGAGAACAATAGTGCAACAATACAATATAAATAATAAAACATATTTAAAAATTTACTGTATATAAATACATACATACATACTCTTACACTCTGTCAAGAAACTCTTTACACATTGAAAAAAAATTAAGTTATTTGACTTTGAGAGGGAAAATAATAGGTTTGCATTCAAGCTAATGAAATTTTTTTCATCCAGAGTATGCTGCCGGACATTAATATCACTTGACCACAAAGGTATCATTTCAGCAGTATAATTTAAAAAACTGGCGGTTATGCTTGGGGGGTGTATGTCTAGCCAAGAAGCAGGAATTTTTGGATTTTGATAATTTTTTTCTGTAATATAACTATAAATTAAATAAAGAATCGTACTGCATTTAAAAAATTTCATTAACTAACTCAAAGTCAAAAAACTTAATTTTTTTTTTCAATGTGTAAAGAGTTTCTTGACAGAGTGTATATTTATAAATTCCAGAAAAAACTTACCCGGCATTTACCCAAACTAAGTCCCCAGGTTTTTGTATAAATCGATATACTGGTATATTTTCCTTATATAAGTCTTCTAAAACAGGCCACCATGATCCATGAAGGTAACTAATATTATTTCTTTCGCATAAATTGTGGATTCCTCCCCAATAGGCATCTGGAACGGCGAACCATTCGCAATCGCCTGGTCCAATGTTTATGTTGATGGAGCAAAAATTGTTATTTTCTTGATGTCCAGGAGTTCGACTTCCTGGAACTTTCATATACAGTTGGACGGTATTCATTCCTAAAATGACGTGACCCACGTGTGATAACATATTAGCTGCTGAAATTACTCGAGCGAAGGCAGGTAGTTTCTGCAGCTCACTAAGTTGAGGCTTCCATTTTCGTTCATCAGATAGATCAACGTTTGTACCGAATCTATAAATAACACATTGATTCTTTTTAATTAAAATTTTAAACTCATTCAATAAACAAGTCGAAATGTTAACAAACAAAAAATGTGGTCAAATGTCTCAGGTGTTAGGAACATATTCGCCACCAATACTTTTTTGTGTTAAGTTTAAAGGGTTTTTTGTTGCAATATTTTTTCCTGCCCAAACTGTCAACGCGCCAAACATTTATAATCAAATAATACTTCAACTAAGCAGAAAACGCAATATGTCCTTTTGTCTTATTATTATTTATATAATTTCTAATTTACTTTATTTTATTCTTTTAATTACCTTAGCATTTTGTTGTTGCTTTTATGTTTTTTCCGTTTTGAAATAATGTTTGTGTTCGTTATTGAGTCCTTAGAATCTGAATCTGACATTACCTGGGAACATGCAGAGACTTTATCACCATCATCCTGTATAAAATTAAAATAAATCATGGTTATGCCAGGTATGTACTGAATTTTTTTTTCATTATAAGTCTTTTAATAAACTTAATTGACACCTTAATATTTGAATAGATAATTAATGTTATTAATATTTTTTTTTGGAAAGATCAGAAATAATATATTTGATATAATTAACAAGATAAAATTCCAGGTGGATTTTAAATTCATGTACGATTGATAAACTTTACAACTTTGAAATTATTAATTATTAACTTAGAAACTTAAAAATTACATTCTTACTAGATTCATTTGCCTAATGCAACTATTAAAATGACTTTTTAATTATTCTTATGATTGTGTGTTTTTATAATTCAATGTTACATACCTTTAGACTTTCTTGAAAGCTTGAAGCTTGGTATTGAGCATATTTTGCAATTGTTGTGTGTGAGCGGTGTGATATACAAGCCCAAACTCTTTTAGCTTGCGACATATCCCAATTCTCGTCCGGCGACTGATGAACTTGTGTTCTTACTTCGACGCTGTGATCAGGATTAGCTTCCACTAACGTTTTTGTTGAAAATAATCCTAAATCCAATTTTAGAGCACCTGCCAAGCCGCGAACAACAGCTATCGGATGTTTTAGACAAAATTCTTGCAATTGAGGGCTAAATGCATTCTTCTTATTTTCTAAATGAACGGATGGTGTGGGTGGTAAAAGTTGTTCACGCAATAGTCTTTGTGGCGGGCAGTCGGGTGGTGCGGGAGGCGGTGCCTTTCCTTGCAAAACTGTACAATGTAATGGTGGCTCACTTACTGTTAAAAGTTTAACAGCGGAAAATAATTGCTTTGAGTCCATGTGAATTTTAAATATTGGCCCTGAATCAGATGTATCGGAATCAGCATCATATTCAATTTTTTTGGATTCCTTTTGAAATTTACAGTCATAATCCTCACTATTTATTGAAGGCTCACACTTAATAAGTATATTATTTTTATAATAACCAATTCCACTTTTATCCATAATTTCAAAATTATTTTCTTCTGTATTTTTTTTTAGATCAGTGTCATTCTTGTTATTTCCAGTAAAATTTTCCTCAGGTAAGATTTGCGCAATTTCTAAAACAAATAAAAAAAAAATCAATATAAAAACAATATTTAAAAATACTTAAACGGTAACTCAAGTATGAGATATATACAGAGCGAATCGCCAATAGTCGCTTAATTTAACTTGAGTATACATACAATTTTTTTACAATTAAATAAAATGAATTAATCTTTAGACCAAAGATCCCGACTTATTATACCAAATATAAATAATATTACCAACAAATTCTTCATATTCATGATTCGCTTGCTTAAACAGCATTTGGTACGTCTTAATCATCCGTATCGTTTGGCTAATTTGTATTAATAATTGTAGCATTACATAATTTGTAACAATTAACTAAACTAATTTAAGCGAGTATTTTCCTTATATTCGATTGAAATAAACCGCTGGGTAGTGTTATTATCAGAATAAGGTTTACAAACTTACCTAAAAAGCATTCATTCTTAGATAAGCTGTGTAATGTATTTTGTTCTTTGGAATAAGTTTCTTCTCTTAGAGTATTGGTTGACAACGTTGTTGATGTATATGATTGTGTTAAATCGTTCTCTATCTTAATTTCATTTAGAAATGCTGTTGGTGGGTTTGATAATGTCGAACAATTTCCTTGCATTGGCCTAAGCTTTAAACTCAAATCTTGAAACAGGTGTTCTCTTTGCTCTTGTCCGTGGCTTGGCGGAACATATTGTTGTAAATCATTATTAGAATGTGTAGGATTTTTAATTTCTTGTTCAGTTTGATCTAGTGCAGAATTTGCGTTATCATCCTTAATACGTTTGGCTGGCAGAGGGCTTTGGCTGACTTGATTGTGTGGATAGGGTGGTGGTGGTCCCTAAAACAAAAAATAACTTTAATTAAATAGGAAAATAAGTTTTTTTTAAGCCGAAACTCTTTTACAATTTCATTTAATAAGGTTTCAGAATTACTATTTAATATAGTATTAAAACGTCCTAATAAACGTTATTCGTATATTACATAGAAAGAACTGTTAACTTTGGAGTTGACAAATCTGTGTCATTCAAGTGATAGAAAGCGAAAACTCAATATAGGATACTGCATAGGCATTAAGTTATTCTTAATTATTACATTTATCATGTTATATGATACCTCATACAAATAATTATGTGTGCATTTTTGCATTTTGGATTTTTTTGGCTTACAATTAGAAAGATTTCGTTATCTGTTGCCTTTAATAAGCGACAAATATTTTGTTATTCGCTTTTCTTTTGTTGTACCGTTATATTAGAAATGTGTTGATGTTTGGGTACTGCGTAGTAAATTTTATATGTGTAAAATCAGTCTCACTAACCTTCTATGTTGACAGTATTTTTATGCAAAGGCATTTAAGATATATTTTTTTAATAAATTATACCAAATTTGTATACATTTATGTTTGTAATTGGCTTAAAATGCTCGTGGTACTTGTTTGATGGCCAGAAGCAATGACTAATCATAGGAAAGTGATTCCAAAATATGAGTTATTATGGCTGAGCTAAATACTCATGAAAATTGTATATCAAAATTTAAAAAAAAAAAACCACCGATTGGAACTTCCAAATATTAGGTTGACCGAAAAGAATATGGTGATTTTTTCAAAAACAGTAAAACCTTTTTTTGAGTTTTAGAATGAACTTTAATCAATTATATATTTTCCATTTTGTTGGATGACCTTTCGCCACATTTCCTTTAAATTCATTATTCCACGCTAATGAAAATTCTGGTTTTTAGCTTCAAAAAACTGAAAAAATTTTCAACCTAATAGATACCAATTTTAGACCGAAATGTGCCATTGTGTAATCTTTAGTGATAGAAATCTTCAAATCAATTGCAAAAATATTTGGGACAATTGTGCTAAGAACGCCGGTTCTGTTACAAGCGAGGCTTTGGATGTGGCACCTTGATGGTATGGACCACGTTCTGCCTGTTTTTAGAAAAACGGAAAAAAAAATATGAGAAATTATACCACCTTAAATTATGAATGGGCTAATATTGATATATTATTTTGGCAGTCTTTGGTTAATTCTATGTAAAATCACCTTAATTTAGTTTTAAAAAATAGAAGATTTTCATTAATATTAAAACACCTTTAAGTTAAACCTATTTAAAGTATATTTACAATCAATAAACAAATGCAATTACCATGAGCATAAACATCTCTTTTGATTTTCAGTTATAAAAAAATGTTTGAATATATTAAAAATTCTTTCACTTCTGTTATTTTGAAGAAATGTAATAATTATTTGTATGTTATTTTGTTATTTTGAAGAAATGTAATAATTATTTGTATGAGGTATTATGGTTTGTTTAAATTTTGTATAGAAGTACCAGTCTATGTTGGTACGATTCTATTATAAAAGCCCAATTTTGCGTGTTACCTTGACCTTATAAATTCTTATTTTTGATCTTGATAGCAAGGACAGTCAAAATGACCACGTGCGTCTGCGAATTTATACGTTAACTAATTCCTTCTCTGCATTGAGTCTCTCGAGTTAATGTATAATAGTAACACATATATCAAGATGAATTAAAGAACATATTATACTGCACATTTTTTTGTGTATGAAAAAAAGGAGACCTACAAATAAAGAGTCCCGTCGTTCTCTAAAACGTCAGTAGGTAAAACCACATTACAGGAAAACGTATTATTTACCTGCACAGGTACACTTTTCGCAAAGTGTTTTTGTTGCATTTGCACAGTATGCTGTTGGCGAGAGTTCATTTCTAATGAAATCGGAAGGTTCCAGGCTTCCTCAATAGAGCAGAGTTGTCTTCTTTTTGATGTAATACTAGACAATGGTGCCAGTGAAAGTTGGGTCTGAAGAAATTTTACACGCTGCGTTAGGCCTTGAGTTAAACCCTGCGACTCGCTCGTTATATATTTACAATTTTCATGTCGATAATCATTGATATCCTTAATAAAATATTAAAATAAGTTACTAAAGTTGCGAATAAAAAAAATTAAAATTATTATTCATATATAGGCATTACATAAATACTTTTTTTAATACAAAAAATATTTTTTATTTTTTTT
>JAWNPV010000362.1:0-22237 GCA_035078785.1 Collessia kirishimana
ACGTAGCATACCCCAGCGGTATGTAGAAGTCCTATACCCTAAACAGTCAAAGCACTCACTGCTGCACCTAGTTATGTGTCTTTCCGTTATGCAAATCGTTTCAGACAACAAATCTCTGTTGTTTTACTTTGTGAAAAAAAAAACCCCGTTTTTTAAATCCCTTTTTTGAAACGCCTTGAACCGATTTGCATACTAGTTTGTATGCTAAATGTTTGGTTTCTACTATTTTAGAGCAAATTTCTCGTACGTAACATTGCTGTTTCCGTTCCTCTCTTCATCTATATAACTCATAAGTCTTCCTTCCCCATTTCCCACTCTCCGTACCGTGTATAACCTGTAAGCAAAGCACTAACAACCTCAACGAGTCCAGCCAAGCAATCACATCTCTTCTGTTGTCTCTCTCTCTCTCTCACACATACATACGAATGTAAGGCTTCGGCGATGTACCGCCCATACGACCACTGGAGACGCTGCACAATGCGCTATCGTTGCGCAAATTGGACAGCTTCCTGCAGGACATGATCCTGGCGCAGATCTTTAAGACGCCAACGGGCTCACCGCCTCGTACGCTGGATCAGATTGGAGCTACCTCCTCGATAAACCTTAAACTCCAGCAGGATGCAGTGCCAACAACTGCATTGCGTCATCCAAGTAATTTGGAAAACGGCAGCATCCTATATCCGAGCCATGGTGGCAGTGTATCCACCTTGCTAGCTGGACCGCCGCTGTGTATACCAGTGGCAAACAGTGAGACCACATCAGCGGATGAGCCCATCGACGCGGAGCCCAGCACTATGACGATCGACAGATCTCAGACGACCGCCATGACGATCAATAAAAGCCGTAAGTCAAAGTCAAGTCAACCTAACAGGGGATCCAGATTGTGGCGTGTCTAACCTACAATGCATGACGGCATGCCAATTGCTTAACTATCGCTTCCTACCTCACTTACTCCCAGTGTGTGTGCGTGCGTTTCCATATCTTTAATATATATTTTTTGCAATAAACTGAAATTTTCCGATGCTCCAAATGTCCTTTATTAAAACTTTTCATGACCTCAGTTGCTATTAATGAATTAATTTTTCAACATTATTCCCACGTTATTGAAGTTTCAAGATCTTTGCTAAATCTTGAGTCTTCAATGACTTATCGATTATTTTCCTGTTGTCATAAATTTAATAATTATTTAACGATATTCATTTTTTTTTAATTTTTCCAGAGGATTAGAGCCAAAGCGGTTATTTCTTCATTTATTTAAGGATACTGATATGTCTATATAATTAATTATATATGCATATTCAATTTGATTTGCGTTTCTTTACTGTAATTTTGAAATAAAACGTTTATGTTAATCGAACTATCGATTTGCACAACTACACAAAACAAATTCATCGAGTCTACCTTCTCTCAATCTCAATCCTTACCGTCTGTCTGGCTTGCCAAACTGTTATATGTATGTATATGTATGTGTGTGCATATGTATGCTGTTAATTTCCTACTTTATTTTTGTTTATTTGTTTTTCTCACTTTCTCTTTAAATCAAAGCTTAAAACGCTTTTGTATGTGTCCTATGCGTGTTATGCACCCAACTTTTCTCGCTCAGTCACTCAAAACAAACAGAAAAGACATTTCAAAACTGCATTTAATCTCTCCAAAAAAACCAATTAACCTAATCAACATACATAAAATGGCAAACAAAATAAGTTTGGCAGCAGCCAACACTAGAAAAACAACAGGAGAATCTCTTGCTACAACCCGAGGAGGATGAAGAGGAGCAAGATTCACAGCAAAAGCTGATTAGGTAAGATGAATCAGTTCATTTGAATTAGTTCCATTCAGATCGCAGCAGCTTTAGAGCGCAGCATCTGGTCACACTTGACAGCATTTGAACAGCAAATCTAAAGAAATTTTGTTTTAATGCTAACGCAGCGTGGATATTGTGCTGGACGAGGAGGAGGCAGATGGCGATATGCCTACTTTTGAGCCAATGAACCAGGATACTCTGCAAATGACCGAGGGGGCAGCTGTGGGTGGCGGCATCTATTTAAGTGTCTGCGATGATCAGGCTGAGGGTGGTGCCAGTGGTGGCGGTGGCAGCGGCAGCTCCTGCCTAACACCAGTTAGCTTTGGCATCGATCTGGATCTAAGCATGGTGGCCAACAAGGGTTCCATGACGCTCTACGTCGATGTAAGTGGCAATCGTTTGTCTTAAATGATCAAAAAAAATTCCATCAAAATCCCCCTCTGCAGGGCTTCGATGAGGACGAGGATGCCACACTGTCGGCGGCAACGACGCCCTCCCTGCCGGCAGATGGCGAGACATGGATGGATGGGCCCAAGCTGGAGATGTGCTATTGCTGTCCCACCCATGCCCAGGCCGGGCCACCTGAATTGACCAGCGATGATCCAAAATTCAGCTTTGCCCTGCCTGTGCACATAACACACGCCTCGCCGGAGCACGTGCGTCCCAGTCCGCGTCGTGTCCACGATCCGGTGTCACCGCGCATGCAGAGGCAAATCAGCCTGTTCGAATGCACCGGCGATGGCAAGGACAGTGGCGCTGGCGTCCTGCATGCATCCATCAATCTACCTGCAGCTGCCCAGCAGCTACGCCAGGATGCCCGTCTCCGGAAATTTGAAAACCTAACGCAGTCCACGTCCAACTCAAACTTCCCCTTTGAGAGCAACACGTTGAAGCGCGGTGCTCCCATGCAGACCACAGATGACTACGCCAATGTCTCGCACACCCAGAGCTGCATTAACCTGAAGAGCAGCGGATCCGGATCCGGTTCGACAGCAGCGGTACCAGCGCCACCAACGGCCACAACGGGGCCACCCTCGGCCAGCAATTCGCCAGCCCATGGACATTACACAGCTGGTGGCGCTAGGTTACCGAATGCCTTGTCCGCCTGCTGCTCGTTGGGTTCACCATCGGGCTCAATGTCCGGTTCACCGACACCGCATCCGGGCGCCCTGATTGTCAAAGAGCGATTCATTGAGCCACCCAAGCGTGGCATTGTGCGCGGCTATCATGGCAAGACGCAGTCCATGGACGCTGACTTTCTATTCAACGAGTTCCTGCTGCTGCCGGCCTTGGCACCAACGCCACCGCTGCCCCATTGCATAACCGCCAAACTGTCGCTGGACCATGAGGACCATGACGCCACAGCAGAAGCCAAACCAGAGCCGCCGTCGGGCCCAGTCTAACTAAGCTTAACTCTACTCTAATCTTGTTCTAGTTGTTGTTGTTGCTTTCCGCATCTCGCCGCGTTGCAAAGTGAGAAGAAAAAATAATCAAAAATTCAGTTTCCGATTTTTTATTTATTCATAATTAATTGAAGAGGAAGGGGGGGAAGTAAAGATGTTGACCTGGCGGTGCTTAGAATCCCAACTCCTCCAAGGTCACCCGATTCTTGTCGACACGTTCGATGCCATCATCGTTGTCATCATCGGTGTCATCGTTGCTGTTGCTTTCATCGCTGCTCACGTGCTGTTCGAACTTTGGCATCAGCAGGTCGGAGTATTTGGACTTGAAGTTCAATTGATCCGCTTCCAATTGATTATCCATGACGTTGATCATATCAAAGTTGGGCTTCATGAACGGATAGATGGCGAATGGACACGTGTCGATGAAATAAAATTGCTTATAGAGCTTCAAATAGACGCGTCGGCCCATCACATGGTCCCTTAGATGTGTGTAGGGCGGCATCAGCTTGATGGCCAATTGGCATAGGTAGCTGCCATACTCTGGCTTTGCCCTGAACAAGAGGATGTTCCTGTGTAGGAAGGCCTCGTAGCGCATGTTGTCGTCTGGCAAGGTGACCTGCAGGTCCAGGGTGTGTGCAGTCTGATAGAAGGTGACCTGCGGCATCAACATTTCCTTGCTGTTGAAGGCCAAGAAAGTTGTCCGTTCCAGAGGTTTTTG
Source organism: Collessia kirishimana (assembly GCA_035078785.1). Taxonomy (NCBI): domain Eukaryota; kingdom Metazoa; phylum Arthropoda; class Insecta; order Diptera; family Drosophilidae; genus Collessia; species Collessia kirishimana. The sequence goes on from JAWNPV010000362.1 coordinate 3,926, forward strand.
TGGGGTCTTGACCGCTTTGGTTTTACCCTTCTTTCCTGGAGGCCTCTTGGGAGTCCGACTTGGTGGAGTGGCCAAAGGAGTTGAAGCCGAAGAAGCAGCTGAGCTCGTGCTTGGCCCTTCCTTGAATTGCATAGGCTGTTGGCTAAAGACATGACGTATGAAGGCTTCTGGCGTGTTCCTTGGTGCCCCCGGACCTCGGTACCTCTCATTGTGCTCGATCTCATCTTCCCTGTCCAAGGCCAGGCAACCGATAAAGCATTTATACAGTCCATACATCTCGTTATCGGGGGCGCAAAAATTATCGGGAGCCTCTAACTGATCGGCGGCATTTATCGTTGGTTGCTGCGTCATCAGGGCTCTGGAAGTGGATGGTTGATCATCAGGCCTTGGAGATTCTGACCAGGCTGCCTTCTTCTGTTTGATTCCTTCTTGTTTCTTATCCTCGGGGTTTGTAGCTGCTGACCAGGCTGCCTTCTTCTGCTTGATCTCTTCAGGCTTTTTATCCTCGGGCTTTGTAGCTGCTGACCAGGCTGCCTTCTTCTGCTTGATCTCTTCTGGCTTCTTATCCTCGGGCTTTGCAGCTGCTGACCAGGCTGCCTTCTTCTGCTTGATTCCTTCTTGTTTCTTATCCTCGGGGTTTGTAGCTGCTGGCCAGGCTGCCTTCTTCTGCTTGATCTCTTCTGGCTTCTTATCCTCAGGCTTTGTAGCTTCTTGCCTGTCTGTCTGCTTCTGCCTGATCTCTTCTAGCTTCTTCTTTTGTCTAACCTTCCTCTCATTATTCAAAGCCGCTGGCTTTGCCTTCACCTTTTCTGGCTCTTGGCCAGCTTTGTAAGGCTGACGTATGTGATCATTGAAATAGTTGGTTATCTTGGCCGTCGTAGCTGGACACTTCTTGCCCAGACCGTGATCCTTAAGCTCTTTATTAGCGGTTATATAGTTCAAATAGAGCTTGAACTGGGGTGCGTGGCTTACGACAGACCAGTTGCGCACATAGATCGTATGCGAGAGGGCAAAGGCCACGCTGGCCTGATAGAAGCTTCTGTCTGGGATTTTCTTGAAGATGCCCTTGAACTTCCAGGTGTCCATGGCCAGCCAATCCTTGTCACCTGAAGCCGGTACACAGCCCAGCAGGCGCATATCAATGAGCAACGGCTGCACGCTGCGGAGATGTGAAGGGCAAACATAGAGGGTGGTGCTACTGACCTTGATCTGCTCGTCGGCTTTATCGATAAACTGAATCTCCACAGTGGCTACCTTAGTGGTAGCGGTGGCCTCAAGGCAGCTCGGCACTTGGATAATGCGGACGCGATCGTAGTTGCTCAGGCTGCCATTGCGATGGAGACAGATCTCACCGACCACTGGCGGCCAATAGGCCTCTTGCATTACGTTCTCCAGTTCCTTTAGAGCCAACATCATCGAGTTGCCACTTGGCAGCTTCTGCCATGGGCCATAGCGTGGCTTGTGCTCCAGCAGCTGCACAACATAGTGGGCAGGCGAGTTGAATCTGTGAATCTCAAACTTGATATTGCCGTACATGGGTATTCCGCTGGCTGGTAATCGATCCTCTTCGCTGACATGATGACGTTTGACACACAGGACATCATCGCAGTAGCCCAAGGCCAGCAGACGCTGGCACATGGCCACCGCCTTGTTCTTGCCGCTCTCCATGCTCGCCCGAATGTTGCGCGCCAGCCGCACTATGTCCTCATCGACGGTCTGATGCATCTGCATGAAGTCGACCAGGCGCGGCAGCTCCTTCTGATTGTTCTCGTCCAGCAAGACGTAGGAGAGCTTGTCTTTGAACTCCACCATCACCACCTCCTCCTCCTCCTCCTCCTCCTCCTGCTCCTGCTCCTGCTCCTCCACTGGCTGTGGCTGCGGCTGTGGCTGTGGCTGTGGCTCTTGACGAAATTGATCGTTCATCTGCGCGTACATGTGCAGGTGACGCATCTTGAAGGTGCTCCAATTACTGCCCACATAGAAGTGTATCAGGGTGTGAACGCAATGGCCGTTCAGTTCCGGACAGATATCTGTGCAGAGAATCACCTCGCTGTTATCCACAGGCAAGAATGCATACCTCGGCTCTGGACTGAAGGTGATTAAGGGGTCACAGTAGGCCAAATACTGATAGTTGTTGTCCTCCAAAGCCAAGCTGAGTTCGCGCATCTCGGGCTCATTTTCGCAGTAGATCAGGGTGCGATACAAATGCGGAGGCCGCTCCTTGAGCAGCTTCAACACCTCGCCTATCTTGTGTTTACGCTCCACCATGGCAACGCGAAAGGCGACGCCGCCGTAGAGCGCGGCCTGCAGGATATCGCCGAAGATCGCTATTGGATGGCGGTTAAAGGTCTGCAGCTGGGTCAGCCACTGCGGGGAGTGCGACTGCGATACAATCACCATCTGGGGACGCTGATCCGCGTATTTGATGCTCGACACAATCTGATGGGCCTGTTCAATGTGTTCGGCGTTCATGCGATCGATGTCATCGTAGACCACGAAGCGCAGCATTGAAAAGTTCAGGATTTCCTTGAACTTGGACTGGCAGATATTCATGAACTGGGTGGGAGTGGCCACCAGGACGCCAACGCCGGACAACATGCGGATGAGGAAATCACTGTGATTAATATCCGCTGGGACAGTGGCTGTCAGCGAGAACCATTCCTCGTAGAGGCCTTTGCGCAGGAAGCGATTGATGGAGGCGACAGTGCGTTGGACACGATCCACATCCGACACCAGTATGAGGGCAAAGGGTCCATTGATGTTGAACTTGCCCTCCCTGCGCTTGTGGGTCAGGTACTTACAGACCGTTTCGCATAGGATGGGAATGTAGCAGAAGCTGCGTCCGCTGCGTGGGGCGCCAACGATAAAGCAGCCATGATGCTGGCCCTTCTGTAGGTGCGGCCAAGCATAGCTCTGCACACGCTGTAGGGCAATGAATTTCATCTCCATTAAAGCGAGCTTAGTAAAGGCGAGCAGATTTAACTGGGCCATGGAGGTTAGTGGGGTTGTGATCACATTGCTGTGAGCTACCACGTAGAGACCGCAATTCTCGAATAACAAAGGGGCCTCGTCCTCGATTTTGAACATAAGCTTCTCGGCGACTGCATAATCGCTGTCGCTACACGCTGCGACTCTCAGCTCATCCAACTCGCTTAGTTTGACTACAGTGGCCATTTGTGTTGCAAATGAAATTCGGAATTAAACTGAAAAAAAAACGGCGGTAATTAAGACATATAGGGGATGCCAGACAGTTTTAATTGCCCGGGCTGATTGCTGTAAAATGTCAATAACAGCCAGATGACGGCTGCCATCTTTACATTTCAGTAGCCAATAGGAGTGGAGCTTGAAGTTGGTTGCTAGCAACAGTTCACACGTTGCCACATCGCTGGATAACCAAATAACAAGTTACTTTGAATTTCCATTTTAAATTTAATTTTAATAAAAAAAAAAGTTTTCTTTTCTTGGTTTTTTGTTGTGTTTTTTGTTTTGCCATAATGAATAAAACCAGTTTGTGTGCTATTACTACATACATACAGACGACGGTTACATGGGAGTTACGATATAGTTTCTTTAACACACTTAACTATACTGTTTGTGGGTTAGAGAGGCAAGAGCTATGTATAGAGTAGATTAAACCTAGAAGGCTACTTAAATTCTGCGCATTAAACTAAGTACATTTCATTTGAGATTCGATTCAATAGAGGAATTAAGGGAAAGAAAAGGGCAATTTTTGTAGATTTTCGTTGATCTGCTTGGTACATTGAAGACTAGACTATAAATACGTTTACATGTATGTATATGGAGAACGTTATCGGAGCAATGATAAGGAATAGGGGGGACTGGATATCTGTATTTATTTATTATTTATATATGTATATGTCTACAGTCGTTTAGGTGGTTACTTTATGAAAAAGTGTTGACTAGTGTTGATTTTGAGTTGGCTTATGAGTAAATACGATTTTACGATTACGATTACAATTACGATTACGATTACGATTGTTGAGATTGCAACTTAATCGCAGCTGAGTGCTGAGCCGCAGCCGATGACTGAACGGATATTTGAGCTGCTGAAACTGCTGAAACTGCAACGGCTTCAACTGACTGCGACTTACGCGGTCAGGCAACAATATCGCTACCCGGATTATAGCCAAAATAATTCAGATTGAATTCATCACTAAACAGAACTTCTTCTTCCGATGGTTCCACCTGATGTGACATCTGTATGCCCAATTCCATGGGATCAATTTCCGTTATATAGTATTGGGAATGGCTAAGACTGCTAGCCAGGCTGGCACTGCCATTGCTGCCAATAATGCTGCCACCGCTACTATGCTGCTGACGCAATGCACTTTCGGTGACCACAACATCCTTGTGTATGGGATTGAGATAGTCTTCTGCAACGGAAAATCACAGGTTCGTGATGAATATTTCATAAGAATATCAAGTTACTTTTGCCGTTACTCACCATTGTCTAGCAAGACATCGTGATAGGTGCTAATTATCGAATTAACGGACTGGACTTCGACTTCACGATGAATTCCGTTCAAAATTTGGCCCGCCGTCTTTCGCAGCTCATCATCGCTGAGCAAATCATTGAATGGCAACAGTCTTTGATGGTTGTGATTGTGATTGTGATGCGAATGAACGGCTCCAACTGCCGAGGATGCTGATGATGTTTCATTCGTATTGTGCTGCTGTAACATTTCCTGTGTAAGAGCGGCGGCAGCCACGGCTGCCTCATCGTATAAACAATTGCTTGTCGCTGATGCTTGTTGGCAGCTCTGTTGCTGTGCAGCCTGTTGGCAACTCTGCTGCTGTGGCGAATGGCAATGCTGCTGCTGCTGCTGTTGCTGTTGCTGCTGCTGTAATTGCATTTGCTGCTGATGTTGTTGTATCCGCTCCCGATTGATGGATTCCATTTTAAAGAATAAATCCAAACGTTGCTTTTTCTGTGTGCAATGATTTTAGTTCAAAATGGCGCCCAGGCAATTGGGAATCAGCTGTTTGTCAATTGTTTTTTTTTACTTACGTGCTCCCAGGCCAAGACATTTTCGGCTGAATCGCCGCTGGATATGGCCCACAGGTGGCCAGCACCTTGTGGAGCCTTCACCCCCTTGCGGAAGTGCGGATTTATGCTGAGATTGTGCCGCACTGAATTTTTCCAGCGATCGTCATTCGATTTGTAATAGGGAAAGCGATCCCTGCGAGAAAAACAGAGAAAAAACATGCGAAAAACGTCAGCGTTGCCAGACTAAAGTTCCAGCAAAAACATGGTCATCTGATTGGTCAAAGGCAGCTGCTACCCCTAAGCAGCTGACTGACTGAGTTTTTCTACCTGTGTGTACGCCCAGCTACCTGGGCTGGTTGCGACCATTAAACCTTTTGACCAGTTGCAATTAAAGTTTTGAACACGCGCACTTGCCAACACACACACACAGACACACACCCACCCACCCAGTCGAAGGCAATCCGATCCGGCTGTCCAATTTGCCGTGCTATGAAACCACGTCATGAATAGCATCGGCACTGCGGAATATGGACAAAGGACGTGCGGACAGAGTGAACCATGGCACTGCCACTGCCACTGGCACAAGCACAAATTATGCGTCGTTTTACAAGTCAAGTCACGAACGTGGCCAATGGCGGCAACACACACACAGGCACACACACCCGCATGCATATGCCGCAGCAGCTATGCTCGACAGCGAGATACCCAGCGACGTCTGTTCTTTGCCCTAGAAATGCCCCCGTTTTAGATTAATTAAGGCAAATCGCAAGTGTTAGCCGCCATGTCAGGCCATTTCAATGTAACATGTTGTTCTCATGTGATCTATGTGTGCAGGTGGACGGACATACAGGGACGTACAGGGCATAACAAAATTGAGTAGCAGTTGAGCCAGCTAATTCCCATTGCTGTCCCAAAACGGTGCAGCCCACAGCCCATAGCCCAAGCCAAACCAAAAAATTGTAAAAGGAAACAACGGCGACCGGAGACCGGAAAGGACATCGCGTGCCAAAGCCATAGCCAAAGCCAGAGACTCCCACACTCTTGAACGACCGACAAGAACGACGTCGACGATGATGACGATGACGATGAAGGACCGTTGGCTGATTCGTTCGTTCATTGGTTGGTTGGTTGGTTGGTTGGGTTGCAAAGGTTTGGAAATGGAAAGTATTTCAAATTACAACACACACACACACACATACAGGCACATAGAGGTTTCTCTCAGTTGTTCTCGGCACACGCGCCGCGTCCGAAAAAATAAAAAAAAAATCAACCCCCGCCGTTACAGCAGCAGCAGCAGCACCAGTCTATGAGGTATGTCATTGGTTAACGGCTGCCCTGCCCCTCCCTACCCACCCTGCCTACCTGCCCAGCCTAAAAGCAATCCAAAAAGAAAGGAGGAAAAAGGAAAAACTTGCTTTTCAGCACGCAAACCTTAGTGGCGGGATTTCATTTTTCCTGCTTTTCTATTTTTTTTTTTCTCTTTTGGGTAGCAGAAATGACGACTCATAAATGAAACGAAATGAAGCGGGAAGGCAGTGACAGGAGCAGTGTGAGTGTGAGAGTGAAGTGAACTGAATTGATGGAACCGAACTAAGCCTGACGCTTGTCTTGTTGAAAGAGACTCCCAGGCGGTGTCTGGTAGTCGGAAATCCCAGTTTTAGTTTTATCGTCGCACTGCTGCCTTAATGATCACCCCACACACACACACACACACACACACACACACATGACGCATCAACAAAGGATGGCACTGGCACTTCAAAAATTACTTCCTTTACCAGGGGGAGATGGAAGACAGAAGGTTATTGGATTGCTGGTGTGTAAACTGAATGGATGGTTAGATGGGCCTGAAGGGAATGCATCTTCCTAGGGGGGGGAGGAGACTTAAAGGCTTGATTAGTAGATCAAGAGGGCGGCCTGTAGCTACCACCTTGAGGTAGATTCACCACAGCCCAGTCTCATCCTCTAACCAACCAAACAACATTTTTCATATTTTATACTCTAAAGTTTTGTTCCCCCCCAAAAAAAAAAAGAGGAGAAAAACCTTGGTTTTCCGCCTACGAAGAGTTTTTGTTTATGACGATGGTGGCTTCTGCATGTCTAGCTGGGTTTAATCATCTCTGGGTCGAGTGAGGCTCGACAGGTCTGTCAATCGATACCCGATACACACTCGTTGCAGTACGATGATGGGCGAGTGTGTACAGTTACTCGTACCTTTGCACTTGTCGAATTCGAATTTGTTCGTTCATTTGTTAAGTTTGTAAAGAAATCACAAAATACTTAGCTATCAATGTCGTCATCCATTGTCAATGGAATTGAGTGGTGAAGGCGCCACCCCCCTCCTCCCCATCTACCACCCACAACAACATGAGCTGGAGAAGCCTACGGAAATGTCGTCTTAAATTGTCGAAACACACGGCATGGCAGGTAGTTATTCTGTCCTCCTGTCCTCCTGTCTTCCTCCTTGAAAAAGCCCCAACCACTGTGATAATGGGCATAATAATAACGGATATTAAGACTACACACACACACCCACCCATACACATATGTATAGCAAAGCGGAAAACATAAATAAAAGCAGAAACCGTCTGTAGCACTTGGCCCAATTGATATAAAAAACCCCTTCAATAGCCACCAACTGTCATCATTTTATATGCAAAGCTTTGGAAAAACATTAAAACTGTCTGGGAGGGGAGGGGAGGGGAAAATCTGAAATCAGCTTTTCCGTCTCAAGACAATCGCAGAACCTTAAAGTAAAGCGGAAAAAGCAGTTACAAATCCCTCATTCGAAAGTTTTTTGCAGCAGAGCGTTGCCAGCATTGAACAGGGAAGAGAGGGAAATTTAATTTGATTTCTTTCATAATAACGGGATAATTGTAAAATGCAAATTCTTTGTGATGACTTGTCCAGTCCCCCCACTCTCCCTCAGTCAGGGGTTCTATAAAGTTTATTTCTCTCTCTCTCCATCTCTCTCTATCTCTGTCGCTCTCTCAGCATTGTTCCTCCCCTTTGGCTGTGCTCGCACTTGTTGGGGGAAAAACATTGCCTATCTGATAGGCTGGTCCGTTCGCCTGGCTCGGACTGATGGACTTGGTTGGCTTTGGTTTCTGATTTTTTTTTTTTGCTGGCTCTGATGTTCCAATGGGGGCTTCAACTAGTACCGGGGCGTACCTGGCACGCAAAACCTCTCTCTCTCTCTCTCGCTCGCACATACATGGCTACATTTTTGACATGGCGGCCTACGACCCAAGGGGGGAAAGGGGAGACGAGAGCAAAGGAGTCGCTCAGACTGGGCAACTGCTACGAGTGCTTTGGGCCTTTGGTTTGTTTCGAGTTGATTTTTCTTTTGCAGTCTTTTGCATTTTCTCTCTGTCTGTGTGTGTGTGTGTGTGTGGTGTGTTTGTATTAGTTCTGGTCGCTGCGGCAAGTTCAGTTCATAAAACATATACAAAACACAACAACAACAGCAACAACAACCAGGGGAAGATGGCATGGAAGAGCAGTAAAGCGACCCCCTTTGCCCTCCCCCTTCCCCTGTGAAGAGATGGAAATGTTCACAATTTATGGATTTATGGCAGCCCAAAAGCAGAAAACGAAACTTTGGAATGAAAAACTTTTTTATAATGGCAAAATGTAAATGGAAAATGAGGGCGTGGCCAGCCCACGGAAATCTTTTGCCGGTCGAAGGGTCCTTAAGTGATGAACCAAAGCGATAAGGCAAGAAAAATTTTCTACAATTTTACCCAAAAGAAAATTAATTCAAGTTTCTAAAAGTCGCTTTGTTCCATGGCCAGATCAGATCTATAGAAATGAAAAATATTTCATCTCTAGTGTTGGCAGGTTGGGATTTGCTGACTGTTGGCAATGCCATGACTAGTGTTGGTAGACCTATCGCTTCTACAAGCTGTTAGGGTTGCCCATTTGATTTTTTTTGTCATTTAAATAGCTTTTTTCCTAGGGATATTTCGTCTCTTGCGTTGTCCTTGTTCTGCTCCCTTGATCCTTGTTCGAGCTACAATTTTACCCAAAAGAAAATTAATTCAAGTTTCTAAAAGTCGCTTTGTTACATGGCCAGATCAGATCTATAGAAATAATCTTTAGTGTTGGCAGGTTGCGATTTGCAGACTGTTGGCAATGCCATGACTAGTGTTGGTAGACCTATCGCTTCCACAAGCTGTTAGGGTTGCCCATTTGATTTTTTTTGTCATTTAAATAGCTTTTCTCCTAGGCATTTTTCGTCTCTTGCGTTGTCCTTGTTCTGCTCCCTTGATCCTTGTTCGAAGCTGCCTCTCTGGTCGATCAAGCATGATTCGCATTCAATAAAACACTCAATATGCAATTCAAATTGACCGGAAGGCCAGACAGTCTCTAACCCTATGTCATCCTCCTCCTCCTACTCCGCCTGGCCGTCACTCTCCTTCTTCCTGCCATTGAGCAAGTAATTGCCTTTCTGCATATTGAACTTTGAACCATGGAGCGGGGAGCGGTGAGCGGTGAGGAGGGGAGAAAACACCTGAAAGCCTGGACTGGAATTCCATATTAAGTACGAGGCAATGCATTGAGGCGTGTAAAAGGTGTAGAAAGGCCGGAAAGGCGTCCCTTGGCGTCCCAACCGTCTGTGCAACGCAACGGCGTTTAACGTTCTGACAGTGAACAGTTGCCGTTCACCCTCTGGCCAACCCCCGCAATTAATAATTATCGTCAGGGTTTGGGTATTGGGCATTGAACACACAAAAGCAACAAAAACCAAATTTCATGGGCAATTGCCAAAGGGCCTAAGGAAGGAGCCCTCCGGCTCCGGTTCTGGCTACGGCGAGGAACGTCAAAAGTCGCGTGTAGGTGGAAAAATGTTGGTAGCAGCGCAGGCGCTGTTTTTGCCTTGGAACCACAACCAGCGAGGACATAACTTGCAGGTCCAAGGATTTAGGGTGAATGGGGTGAACGATTTTCCATATTCCCCGCATCATACCGCCCCCCTTTCAAGGCATTTTTCGAGCCGCAAAGTAAATTTGTGAATGGTTAATGAAAAGTTCGTCTCACTGCTGCCCACCGCCCCCAGCCAGCCCCCCAGCCAACCATCAGGCAAGGATTGGTTGGTCTGCTCCTGCTGCTGCTGCTGTTGCTGCTGGCTCATTACATTTAATGAACCGTTGGTTGGGGGGGGTCCCTGGTTGGGCTTCCTTTAGTATGTAAATTTATATAGGATATTTACACGCAACATTTTAGCTCTGCCTGTGGCTGTGGCTTCAAATATTTACACTGATTCCAGGCAGCCCAGGTAAGAGAGCTACAGCTGCAGGTGCAGGTGACGACTACCCAGGGGGCCGGGGGGCGCGAGCGGCTTTACTACCTTTCTTTACCAAATTAATGAACCTTGAAAAATGTGTTAAAAGTTTTTGTTTTTGGTTTTTTTCTTTTGGTTTTTATGCTTTGTGTTTTGTTTTCGATTCGATTGAACACAAATGCGCATATGAGTGAGGCGAGTGAGAAGGGGGAAATCCCCGTCATGTGTTTTTTGGAAAGTAGGTAAATGACAAAGCGGATAAAACTATTTGTGATATGTTGGTTAGCTGGCGGGTGGTTGGGTGGTGGGGTGGAATGTGTGTCGCCTATGAAGATAAGAAATCATTTGACCCATCAGACTTGACACAGGAATGTCGCCTGCAAATTGGCCCACAAAAAATTCTACATTTTACCAGACCAAACTGATTGGGATCTTTAGACAAATTGAAGCGGGGAATCCCCTAAGCTGTCTGGCCTCAGTGTTGGTCAACCATAAAGCAAACTGATTGGGATCTTTAGACAAATTGAAGCGGGGAATCCCCTAAGCTGTCTGGCCTCAGTGTTGGTCAGCAGCAAAGTCTCTGATGTATCCACCGAGAAAACCTTCCCTTAAGACCCCCACCAAGCCGCAGACTATTAATAGAGGTGACAACACTTGTTGAGCAACATAAAAATTCTTTGAATTGCAAAAACAAAGGATTTTTGCAAGCCCATAAATTACTTTGCGGCTTTCTTGCCTACAATCAGGAACAACATCAGCGACACCAACAACAGCTAAAATGGCCAAAGGAAATGCTTAAGATTTGTTTAATTACTTCCGGTCCGATTTCCCCAAACTCCGGACTCAACAAAATGGCGCATTTGCCACCCTCTTGCCTGGTGGGCAGAGGGAAAAATGGAAAATCAACCCCGAAAATCCAATTGGCGATTTGTAAGGCAGTGCATAGTGAGTGGCGGTGGTTGTGGGTGGAGCAATTACTTACGATATCCATTGGTATATGCCTGATACCGTTAGTTCACCCTTATCCTCGAGGGCGTATTCGATGAGTTCCGTGTATGTAAACGGTGGTTTCTTTGGCCTGCTTTGTTGTTGTTGTCGTTCGGGAGTCGTGGGGCGGCGTTCAGGCGAACAAAATGGGGGAAAAACAGGGAAACGACGATTTTTACATGAAAATTGTAAAGAAAAAGCAAAAGCAAAGGGCATTAGAAATCTATAAAAATCAAATATTCCAGTGGGCAGCAGCTGAACAAACATTTTAATTGTTTAATTAGGTTGGTCCCAAGGGTCTTAGACTAAATATCTTGTAGCTCTCAGGAAAACTCCTTGGAAAACTATTCCATCAGCTTTCAAAGTCTATTTTCAGGAGCTTAAGGCTGCCTTTCTAGCGAAATAATCTGCGTCTTTCAGTCTACGAAACTTTTATCAATTAGGTGCCCTGCTGACTCCCTAGATTGTGAAAGATTAAATCAAGCGTCGGCAGTCTAGTCAACCAAAGGATATTTAAAAAGCCAATATTTTTTTACATTTCTTTCTAGGGTGGAACCTAACAGGATAGCTAGGCTAAAGGACTCCCAAGCCTAGAACTTCTCACCTCTTTACAGTGTCTAGAAGAGTTAAAAGTGATTTTATAAAACATGTGCCTAAAAGTAGGCAATTAATTTTTGGATTTCTCCACAGTGAAGCCTTTTTAACATTTTTAAACCTCGTACCCATCTCATTGGCTCCCTATCTCTTCTCTAACCTGTCCCATCTACCATAACCATCTACTTACGCCTTGGATGTGGTATCCTCCACCACTACATGCTCGGCCACAATCATATCATTGGCATCCATTTCCGAGGTGACCTCCATGACAAGTTCCTCGAATTTTCGACCCGTTTTGGTTGAGCTGACCGTGCTGAGATTGCCATTTTGTGGTGTCGCAACGCCTGCCGTTGGACTCTTGGGTGAACGAATCCGGGGTTCGTGTAGTGCGGAAGGATTTGAATTGCTGGCGGTTATGGAGGCGACCATGGATGCTGGCGACGCAGAGCTGCTAGGCGAGTTGGCAGCCAGTGTGGACGACGTAACCGTGGTCGTTGCTGTGGCCAGAGGGGTAGCTCCGCTGGTGCCACCCTGAGCCGTCCGGGCGGCCACATCTGGCGAGAGATGAGGAAACTCGTCGAACTTGAAGTTGAGCAACCAGGATAGATTCTTGTCCTCAAAGTCTGGCTCTGCTGACTCTCGCCTGGCCAGACGACAGCTCTTCTGCACAAAGCTGTGATTGGTCAGCGCTGAGTTGTGCGTTTGACCAGTGGTCGGTGCTGCCGATGCAGGCGTCGGTGCTCCCGGCTGTGGGGGAGGCGGCGGTGGCGCTAAGGTCGGCGGCGGCGGCAATGTGGCATTGAGTTGGCCAATTTCCGTTTGCAAGGCCGAATTATAACGATGATCAAGCTCAAGGATATCGCCGCCAGCCTGCCAACCGCCCGTCACACCGCCAGTGGCCGAGGCATCCTCCAAGGGCGGCAGACCGGGTAGGGTGGTCGGATGACTGCAGTACGATGAAGTGGGGGCCGTGACCAGCAGACTGGTGCCGTCATAGGCAAACAAGTCGTGTATAAACGAGGAGGTGCTGACCCCCGTCACACTGCTCGTGACTGGCGTGTCCAGCTGCAATTGTTCCAGGTGAAAGCTGGAGCTCACATCGTAGTCCAGATGGCGCTTCTTCCAGGGGTTCCCATCAATGTGCTCATAGACCAGAGCATCCGCTGATGGATCCTCCACTGGCTGGCTGTCGTATTTGCGCTTCAGATAGTTGTAGTCGCATTGCGGTTGGCCTTGCAGGGAAGGCGCTTGGCCACCGGAGCCCGGGTTGGCGCCAGCGTTGCCGCTGCCCGTTCCATTGACGGGCATATTGACAATCATGGCTCACGCTGTTCGATTTTCTTTACTCTTCGGCACACAAGGCGGACGACACACAAAATCACAAGAAAAAAACACAATCAAAAAAAAAGAAAACAGGAAAAGAAGATGGAAGAAGGTAACGGGAACAACACGCAAGACTCGACTAGACTCGACTCGACTCGCCGCAAGGACAATGGAATTGATTACAATGGGGCCGCTGTTCCGCGTTATGTTCCGTCCTGCCCTGCGACTGGCCACGGAATGCGGACCTGACGACCTGACGACCTGAACCTGACGTCGTACCTACCAAATGCTTTAGCCTGAAGCTCTCTCTCTCTCTCTCTCTCTCTGTCTCTCTGTCTCTGTGTCTGTCTGTCTCCCTTGCTCTCTGTCTCTCTTCTCCTAAGCTCTGGATGTGTGCGAGCATTCAACGCCCCTCTTGATTAGCTCTGTCGGCCTGCGCACACTCACTCAAGCGCACCCAGTAGTTGTAGTCAGTACAGGACCAGGACATGCCCTGTCCTAGACTAGTGATGATTGTTTCTACCACTTGAGAGCCTTGGGCAAGCGATTAGGCCAGCTTTCCCAGGGATTACACAACTTGAAGGCAGCTTTTGCAATTCCATTCATCGCTTCCACCCATAGCTTGCGGCAGATCTCTGTCCCCTTTGTGTTGGCAGTTCCACCTTAGCATCCACTGTTCGTGCGTGCGTGAGTGCGTGACTCATCGCTAAGAGCTGTCGCCGCTATCCCCGCCACTTCAACTGCTACCCATAGGGCACCTTGTCCATGTGCTCTATGCTCTTTGGTCTCTAGTTTATGGTTTATGGTTTATAGGCCTTTTGGGTCTCTTGGTGCTGCGTTGTTCTGCTTGGATGCATTCGGTCTGCTATCGAAACATGTGCGTCCGCGTGCGCGTTCGATCAACCCGTCGTCCACCGTCCGCCGAGCTCATGTCGCGCGTCCATTCAAGCGTCTAATCGACACCATACAGGCACGATTAACGGCCTACCACACAGGTGCTGCTGCTGGCCAAGTGGAAGGCTTTTGCCTCTCCATATGGTCACTAGGTGGATGGGATGTGTAGGGTTAACCTTAGGGGGGTTCCTTTCGCACTAGACCAAGTGCAAAGTCCTTATAGCTTTGGGTATGTAAATCAAATTTAAGTTTTCCATATAGAGACCTTTTAACCTTTCCCTGCTCTTTCTTATACAGTTTAAACTGTTGTCACTTTGAGAACTTTAAATGCCCCCCTTGGTAATGAAGGCAGGGCAGGCAGCAATTTCCTTTGGTCTGGTGAGGATTACGTGACGTTTGTGTTTGCCCAGATGATGTTCATCAAAGGTGAATCGCGCCGTACAATCAGAATCAGAACCAGAAAGCGACTCATTGCCGCACGGGATTCCCAAAAGCCAAAGGCTGACAAAATATTATAAACAAAACGGTAAAGCAGAGATGCCGATTGACCTCAGTCAGTCGAAGCTTGGATACTCTTGCCCAGGTGGACAAGGTAAGTCAGACAAGTTGATATTCCATTTGGAGGTGGGAAATGTCTAGGCTTTGGGGTCGACGCTGCAGGGACTTTTTTCAATTCTTTCTGGTAAATCTAAAGACAACAGTTAGGTTCAATGATGCTGGCTACCTGGCAAGTGTATGACAAAATCAGCCAAACAGCCTAATAAAAACGAGAAACTTGTTTCGACTCGACTGCCTGGTGTATAAAAACAAAAAGCGCAGATAAGCAGCGATCTGTCAGTCAGCGTCTGGCCTCCGATCACACTGCCCACTGATACGATGCTCCGTATCGTTGTATTTGTCTGCTTACTTATTGCCATATCCGCTGGCGGCAATCGCCATAAGCCTCGCCAGCAGGTTGATTGTCCGACCATCAAATTGAAGCGCCAGTGGGGCGGTAAGCCAGCCAAAGAGCTTGACTATCAAGTGCGTCCCGTACGCTTTGTGATAATCCATCACACGGTGACCAGCGAATGCTCCACGTTCCTGCAATGCGCTAGAATTGTACAAAACACTCAAAACTATCACCAGAGAGGGCTGGAGTACGATGACATTGGCTACAAGTGAGTGCAAGTGGGGAGTATCAAATGGTCTTGTCTGTCCTACTTGGCCTGTTTCAGTTTCCTGATTGGCAACGATGGCATCGTCTACGAAGGCACTGGCTGGGGTGTCAGGGGCTCCCATACCTATGGTTACAATGCCAATGGCACTGGCATAGCCTTCATAGGCAATTTCGTTGGTAGGTTGGCGTTGATATTTTACACAAAAAATCTGCTTAATTAGCTTCAATTTTGGTATAGAAAAACTGCCCACTCAGCCAGCCCTGGAGGCTGCCAAGAAGCTGCTCGCTTGTGGCGTTGACTTGGGTGAGTTGAGCGAGGATTACAGGCTATTGGCTGGCTCGCAGGTAATTGATACTGAAAGTCCTGGCCTAACGCTGTACAATGAGATACAGGAATGGCCCCATTGGCTATCCAATCCATAAACTGCACTTGTGTAAACGTTTACATGTCAGCCAGTTAAGGGCAAGGGTTTCCATAATAAAACACAGATATTTTGATAGTATAGATGTATGTTTATATATATATTTATTGATATTGCATTGGGTCTATGCGTAAGTGTGTTTGTCATGCCTTTTCCCAGCAAATGTACAAATGCTAAAAGGAGCCTAAAAACACTGTGATCAATGAAGGGTGCGGCCTGAAAGAAATATCCACTCCAAAGAGGCTAGGAAATGCACAAAAACCTGTCTAAGCTTTTGCTATCCATTAACCCTTTTCATATATTCGATGAGGATCCCTGGAGATCTCTAAGGATTTCTATTCCACAGTTGACTGGGTTGATGCCTGGGTTCTATGCTTTGACCATTCAATTGGGTAATACAATTATATAAAACAATATTCTTGCCGACACATACTACTAACAATTATCGTATAATCATATGTATGTGAGTGTGTGTGTGTGTGTTGTGTGGGTGTTACAAATCCTATTTAATTACTATGTAGTTTGTTAACGAAACCTTTAGATATAGGTATATAGGTATACACATATACATAGATAGTTTATATATATATATATATATGCATGCTTTTGGACTTAACTGTACGCTGTGTAGAGGGGGAAACACCCATTCTCTTCCGCCTCCAGCAAATTCTCTGTGTGAAAGTCAACTGAAATGTCTCATCTATTGGATTTTGTTTTCTGTTGACAGTGGAGGGCGGTATAAGAGTGCAGCCTAAGGATATTACAACAGAACACACCTTACATATACATATATAGAATAATAATATTATGCGACTGTAGACTGTGGATGTAGGGACACGTGTGTGTGTGGTGTGTAGATCTAAAGCGTTTAGGTCTTGATAACATTTATTTATGTAGCTTCAAACGTATACAGGGGTTGGGTAAATACTTTGGATACCCTATAACGCCTACAGGGTATGCCTAGGTCGACTCCTGATCACCTTACACATCCATCACCTTTGGCTTGCAGCCTTTGCAATGGGTTGAAGTAAAGCGTCAGAGATGAATTTTCATAAATAATAATTGCAGTGTAGGTGTGTGTGTGTGTGCGGTGTGTTGTGGTGTGTGTGTGTAGTTCCTGTATTTGTAGTTGCTTCAGTACCTTCGCGTTGCCAGTTCTTTGAAAGCTTCTCTCAGGCACTTTTAATGGCGCTTTGTCAGCCAGTCGGCCAGTCAGCCAGTTCAGTTCAGCTTCGGCTCCGGCTCCGGCTCAATAGAAGCCCAAATAGTTGTTACAGTTTTTTTCTTATTTTCTTTTTGCTTAGCACTTGAATTAAATTACTAAATATATTTTGATATTTTATAAACATTTAGATGCAGAAAAGTCTTAATCTATTGTGACTGGGGAAATGGGAGTTGCGAGTTGTTTGGGTTGGTGGGTCTAGTTTTTTGCTTTTTTCTTTTTCTCAGGCTATAAAATGCAAATCAAAGGCTAAAGTGCTTGGTTGTTGTTGTTGTTGTTTTTTTTATAG
This sequence comes from Collessia kirishimana, assembly GCA_035078785.1. NCBI lineage: Eukaryota > Metazoa > Arthropoda > Insecta > Diptera > Drosophilidae > Collessia > Collessia kirishimana. Next base: position 21,111 of record JAWNPV010000362.1, read on the forward strand.
ACTATCAGTACGTTTTTTTGTTTTTGTTTTTTATTGTTTTACGAAACATTAGTGGTTTCCCTGCAACTGTTTTAGCTGGCATTAAACATTCTGTTGCCCTGTTGCTTCAGGTCCACCAAGTTGTTTTGCTTGAATGTTGATTTGATTTAATCTCTTGTGTGTGTGTCGGTGTGTTTCGGTGTGATTTGTGTATTTTATTTCATTATTTTCAACTAAATTCTACAATTATAATCATATGTATGCTTAGCGGTGTGAATTTTGCCTAAATGAAAACATTTTTTCTTGCTGTTTTCATTGTTTTTTTTTTTCATGGTTTTTTAAATATTAATTTTGCGCTTTGCTAAGTGTTTTATTAATTTTTGATATTTTTTGCTTCTCTTTTTTGTTTTTTTTTTTATTGTTAATTTCACGCGTGTGTGGTGGTGGTGGTGGTGCCTCCTGCCTTTGCTCTGTCCTGCTCTTAGCTGACTAGATACAATCTACTTAAAACATTTAACACACAGTAGACGAACGACACATACATAGATAGGCATCAGGCACACACACACACACACACATGCATGTATGTATGTATGCATGTATTAACTTTAACTTGAACTAAATTTAATTGCGTATTAATAATCGTAATAATTAAAACAAATGCATTGATAATTCATTTATGTTTTGTGTGGAAGAGGGGGTGGGAGGAAGGGACAACAAATTTAAGAAAACAATTTTGTATTTAATTACAAATTTAATGTAAATTTCCAAAGAAAACTAAAGAAAACAAAACATTTTGGCAGTCAAAGGTACAACAGAGGCGGCGCGACAACAAGGTGGATCGACCAACTACAGGACAGAGGGCTGCTCCTGTTGTCTGTCGCATCGCTCTGGTTGTCCTTCATCTATATGCTAAGTATATTGCATATATAATTTAATATATATATATATATATATATAGATATATAGGTATGTATGTATGTATGTATGTAGTTAATGTGTTTATAGTATGGCGCACTGTTAGCTGTGTTTCGCTTGTGATGTTTCCTAGTCTTGGCTTGGCCAAGCTTCAATAGCTGTCTCGATCTCTCTCTTACTGATCTCTATCTCTCTCTAATTCATGTACTCTCCCTATCGCTCTCCCTCTC
>JAWNPV010000363.1:0-22157 GCA_035078785.1 Collessia kirishimana
GTGTGTGTGTGTGTGTGTGTGTGTGTGTGTGTGTTTGTGTGTGTGTGTGTGTGTGTGTGTGTGTGTGTGTGTGTGTGGAGGGCTTTAGGGCAACCCCTGCGGCACTACTTCCCCGCATCTCTTGGCCCTGCCTATGGCCCACACATGGCTTTCAACAAGTTTCGAAAACTTCTTAAAATTGTTTCGCCTGCGTGACATAGCGAGCTGATGGCTTCATTTTCCGTCCAGTGTTTTCTCCCTCCTCCTAAGAATGCATTTTTAATTTAATTTCATTTTGAATATAATTTTTCTGCTTCGCTTTAGGCCATTAAAACATGTTTAACATAACAACCAAAGGCATTAAAATTGCTTAAAACGGGGCAAAGCAAAATGGTTGCATCGATTTGGCTTTAAGCTGTTGCTGCTGCTGCTGTTGCTGCTGCTGCTGTTGCTGTTGTTAACTGGTCTCCCTGTTTTAATTGAGGCTTTGCAATTATGAAAATGAAAAGCAGCCAGCGGCTTAGCCGTTTTGCCTTATAATTTTTCTACGCAAATCATCGTGGCTCTTTGCTGCCTTCCCTCTCATGCATTTAATTGAAGTTGAATTAGCCAAAAGAGAAACCACAAAGCTGTCTGCTTGCTGCTGCTGCTCCGATTACATTCTAATTAGGTGGGATGAAGACAAGACTCCTCTCCCCTCCGGTCGTGTCTCAGAGACTTAACAGTTTGGTGGGAAAAGGCTGTCACTAGGGCTTTTGCTTTTGCTTTTATAATTATTCATCAGTTCTAAACCCTGAGGAGAGTGGGTGGTAGGGAGTCTATGAGGAGCCTCCCCGACTGACCCTCTAATTGGTTGGGCCGCCTGCACCTCAAGGAAGGACACAGGAAGAGGCTCTTTTGACTGCCCGCCCTGCCGCCAATAATCATAAATTTCCAAATGCCAAACATAGAAACTTATTCACACTTGTTCTCTACCTTGATGCTGGCCTCTCTACTGCCCCTGTCCCTGTCCCTGTCCCTGTTGCTCTTCTTGCTCTACTTATATATCGTGTTGATCACCACCAAGTGATCTGTGGATCAGCTTGGCTGTGTGTGTTTCTTTCCTTTCCTTGTAATGTGAACCTTTTGTTCTTAACAGCAATTGCTTGGCTGGAAGGCAGGAGGTGTGGCGACTGTGGCCGCCTGGTCAGCTCTCCTCTCCTCTCCGACTGCCTCTTACTCTACTTTAGCTGCCGAAATGTCAAATGCCAGGCCATATTTCTTAAACGCCAAATACTTTTTGACATAATAGTCCAATTACCTTATCGCCGCGATCTGAGATGCGGCTTAAACCCATTGCCAGTTGCCAGTTGTTGTTATTGCTGTTGTTGTCGCCGCCACCATTGATGCTGAGACTTTGGAGTTGCAGTTGCAGTCATCGGAGTCGTAGTCGGGAGTTTCTCTTGCTGTGCGACCGACCGGGCCAAACAACACACGGACAAACAGCCAACCAGCCAGCCAGCAAGGCAGCCAACCAGCCAGCCAGCCAGCATCGTCGCGATTATTTATGGCGATCAACATTCGAGGCCCAGTAGCAGACAAAAATTCCATTTAAATTGCGTACAACAACAGCAACAACAACAACAACAAGAGGCAACAATTGTTTTTATATTATTTTGTATGCAACAGCGTTGGCGGCAACCAAAAAACTTTTGAAGCGAGCCGAGCTCCTCTCTAGACCATAAAATGCAGCCACCAAGACAGTGTTGAGCCAGTTGGCCTAGAGATATTTGCATTACAGCTAAACTGAGATCGTCAAGGCTACTGATTTAGTAAGATCAGTTATAGATCACAACAGCTAGAACTGCTCCCCCCCACCCAGCTGAAATGTCTAGAATTGTTTAGCCAGAGGGATGGTGATGAGTGCGATCAGTTGGCCGCTTTCAAGCTGAATCTGGTTGGCCAACACTGTTCAGGTAGCGGCAACAACAACAATTGGCTGGCGGAAAAACACCTTCACAAAAGGCAAGAAACTCATGCTCAACATCTGTTTGGGAGGCTGAGGACAATCGATTTAAAGTTCTTTAGCTGGATGTGGGGTGGCATGGATGGATAACAGCCGGGAGGAGGAAGTGTTGGCTCACACAGAGGCACACAGAGAGAGAGGGGGAGAGATAAACACGCATTTGACCAGTTGTAAATGAGTCTCAAGGGTCTGCTTTACCCCCTGCTTCCTCTACACTCTACACTCTGCACTGCTTGGCTGTGGACTGCAGACTGTTTGGAGCTCTGCCCGCGCCCGTAATATGTCTTGTTGCTTGTTTGACAGTTGTTGTTGCTGCTGTTGCTGTTGCTGTTGTTGCTGGCAGTGGCCAGAACAATCGTAGTTATATTTTTAAACGCAACTACGCGTTTGCCTCACTGCTGCGATATTGATCTTATTTCAATATGCCAAGCCGCCTCTCTTTTACTTTACTCCTCTCGCTGCCTGCTGCCTGCTGCCTGCTGCCTGCTGCTTGGCCAGGAGAAGTCGATTCCTTTTGACTTGGCTTTTAATTTGCTGCTGCTGGCTTCTGTTGCTATTGCTATTGCAGTTGCAATTTCTTTGACGGTAGCAGCAGCACCTAGACAACCTCCCCGAATCAGTTGGTTTGTTGGCTGGATTGCCGGTGTCGTCGGCATTTGTCCATTGATCTTTCATGTCGACTGTGTGACCAGCAGCAGCAGCAGCATTTTTGTAATTACAATTGAGATTTGTTCAAAGCAAAAGTCTAAAGTCAAAAATTTTTAATAGAAATAGTCAGCAACGATATATAGTTGAGCGAGACACCATGATATGCATAAATCAACTGCTTAGTCAACTGCTTAATCGACCTTCTGCTTGGTATTAAGTTTTCATAAATTTAACAAGAAATTTGAAATCATTTAACTTGGTTTTTTGATAAATTGATAAATTTAATTTTCCTTTTTCTCTTCCAGCAACACAATCAACATTGTCGTAAAGTTTCTATAGAGCTGATTAGCCTGACTGTGGTAAGTGATTTAGACATTTATGTTCATCCTAAGTCTATAGATCTAAGAACTCTTTAAAACTAGACAGCTTTAGGTATCTCCTAGCTGGTTAAGTCTATGGGATTCAGTTTAATTAGAGTCTCTATATCATATAGCTGTCTTGTAAGCAGTTCCAAAGGGACAAGTTACCTTCCCTCTCTAAACTCTTCAAAGGAACTCAAGCTGAAACCTAATGAATGAGCCTTAGACTGTTGGTTGTCTGGAAAGTCAACTGTTTTCCTAGCTCCATGGCATTAATCTCTATATCATATAGCTGTCCTGTAAGCAGTGCCAAAGGGAACGTTAACGTTGCTATAGAAAACTCTGTAGATTCTTAATGAAAACTAAAGCTGGAAACCGAATGAATGAGCCCTAGGCTATAGGTTATTGCTGTGTCTGGAAAGTCAACTGTTTCCCTAGCTCTATGGCATACACCTCTCTCTATATCATATAGCTGCCTTGTAAGCAGTGCCAAAGGGAAGTCAGGCTGGAAACCAATGAATGAGCCTTAGACTGTTGTCTTGCTTAGATCGGATGGATCCAAAACAGCCTCTGGGTATCGAGTTCTTTAGGTGTCGCAGTTATTTCCCAACTTCCTCAAGGGTATATAGACTAGACTATGGACTGTAGGGTAATCAGCTGAGGCTCTGGTACGGTACCCCACAGCTACCACCAGCACCCTCAAGACTAGCTGCAGGTAGTAGGGGTAGCTCTATGGTTATATCCCAGCAGATGCCAAGTCAGTCAAGGCAAAGTCCTTAGCAGCAGACGTCGCCTCGACCGACTCCTCTCTCTCTAGTTGGCCGAAAAGCTCTAATAACAATAACCATAACAATAACAAATTAGTCTTGCATGCCATTTGGCGATTAATTTATCGCCACATACATATCTCTCTGTACATATATCGCATCGGTGGACAGACAGACAGACAGTCCAAGTGTAACAGCGTCGCCGCCGCCTGTCTGCCTGCTCCGCTCGCTCGCTCACCTTTGCAGTCTTCATTGTTTTGTTGTCGCTCATTAAGAAAATGTTTTGCGCGCTTCGACAACGTTGTGTTGTGTGGTGCAACAACAATATTTACGTTTTGTTTTCCATTTTTTTTCTCTGTATTTTTGCCGACAAAGGCCAGCCAGCCAAGCCAAGTCAGTAGGCATAATAATTTCAAGCGCAAAAATCGCACAGTTTTATGCAAATTGCAATAAGAAAAAGAAACTTTAAAAGGCTTTTTGGCATGCGAGCGAGCGAGCGGGCTTAAGCTGTTGTGTTAAGCTGCTCAACAAGTAGCGATGCATTTTCCTCAAATTTTTCCATAGATTTTTCTTGCTTTGATTCTATTTGATACACAAAATTTCTATCACGCTGACGTCATTCATTGTTGGCAAATTTTTTGTTTCAAGTTGAACGTTTCTTTGTCGCTTTTCGATTTCTTGTGAAAAATCAAACTGTGCAAAAAATTTCATTTGAAAATTGTCGTCTCTGGATTCTCAGCGAAATCTCTGGGCCACAAGTAATTGGAAACGATGGCGGAGCGGAGCGGGGCAGGCAGGCAGCTGAGACAACGGCAAAAGGCGAACAAAACGGTTTGAACTCGCGCGAATTTGGCGTGGGAAATGCGAACAGAGTTTCGTCGCTTTTTTTTCTGTTTTGTTTTTTCTCCGGTAGCGCACAGTGCAACCAACAGCTGTGAAACTGCCATGAAATTGAAAGCCTTGGTGGATGGATGTTTGCCTACCCACGGTGCTTAAGCCGCCCCCTCATTGCTCACAGTTGCTCTCCTTTTCCTCTCATCACCAACTTGGTGTCGTTGTTCATGTGTCGTTTCGTTCTAAGTGAGCTTAGCCAGTCGCCGCCGCCGCCAGTTGAATGAAATGAAATAAATTTTGTTACCCAATTGCTGCCTCCTCACCATCTCACATCGGCATCGGCATCTGCATCTGGATCTGGATCTGGATCTCTGGGTCTGGATCTCACTGAGCAAGTGGCAGCTGCGCATTTGCATCAAATGGCAGCACCCGCAACCCGGTTGCCGCCTTTCCTGCTAACTTTAACTAACTAACTCCTTTGCCCCCTCTCTCTCTCTCCTCAACACCATGTATAATGAACATGCGCAGCCGGCCCAGCTGCTTGCTGTTGCCTGTTGCCTGCCCCCCCCCCCTTCAATGCAACACGAGCCGCTGTGGCTACGGCACCAGCAACACTCAATAATTTCTGTGTAGCCGGGCAGGCAGCAGCAGCGGCAGCTTGTTGTTTTGACTGGACTTGCTGGTTGGTTGCCATTCATTTGCTCTTATCTGGCTCTCGTCTCGTTGGCTCGTTGGCTCGTTTTCATGTCTTTATTTATAATTTTATTGATAAAATTGACATTAATCGGCCGTTTAAGATGATTTTTATCGCCTCGCGTGCAAATTGCTTGAAATTTTTCAAGTTTCCTTCACACAAACCACCCTGCTTCTCTCCTCTTCGTTTGTTGGGATGAATCATCGTAGAAACTCCACTTCTGATGGTCAAGCAGTGCAGTAAAGCTGTTGATAGGTGTATGAATCCTGCTTTCTCTGGCCTTGTGAGATCACTAAACCCCTTCACTTGTCCTTCTAATGAATCTTTAAGTTGGTTGGAAAGGCGATGCTTCAGGCAGACAGCAGGGGACAGCTGGATGGATGGGCTTTGAAGGGGTTTTTGGGGGGGCGGCAATATTTTCCCACATTAATTTTCCTAATTTCGAAAGCCAACCGAAGCCAACCACCCATACACACCCGCAGGACAGGGCAAAACTATTTATCAATGCTAAAACATTTCAAATACATTTCCAGCTTCCATAGTTTCCACAGTTTTTCTTTTCCTATTTTTTGTGTGTTGAGCAGGACACAGCAGGCAGGATTGAGACGGTTAGGGACAGCAACTGGCAGCAGCAGCACCACCACCACCAACACCAGTATAAAAGGCGACAAGGCAAGATTATGATGAAGACAAACCCCCTAACACACCAACCATCCAACCACCCTCATAGCTTTTACCATTATTCCCAGCCAGCCCCCCAGTTCTGTCAAATGAAGCGGCAAGATGTTAAGTAAAAAAAATCCCCTTTGATTGAACCGAAGCCTAAATACCCTTCGCTGGGAAGTTGGCTTTGTCTAATGACAGTTTCTTGACAAAACTTTGGTTAGCATGGGAGCAACCCTTGGAGGGTGGTGCCTCTCAGTGTAGCCTTTGCTCTCACTTTGCTGTAAGCCTTCGCTGATCTCGTCCTCTGATCTCTTCCAGTGATGTCTTCCACTGATCTCTATCGCTGATCCTATTTACTGTTCTTCTCCGCTGATGTTTTCCACTGATCTCCTTCACTGATCTCCTCCACTGATCTCTTCCACTGATCCCTTCCACTGATCTTTTAGTGAAACCAACTGGCAGACAAACAGACAGACGGTTCCCTAAACACCCAGTTCGCTGCCATAGAGCATTGGCCAGTACAGTGCGTCGTAGCTGAGAAATGAAATATGCCAGCAACGTCTTGGTCCTGGGTTTTCCCCCCCCTTCCTTACCATTTTGCCTGTTTTTCCCCAGATTCAGTTTTTTTCTTTTCTCCTATTTTTGCTGCTCTGTTTTCCTTCTCCGAAAGACAACTGGCGGCACATTAAATGATGCCCCCGACGATGTCTTACGCAATGGTGGTCGATGGCTCAGCAGGATTGAAGGGCGAATGGGGTGGTCTAATGTGGCATAGAGAGGAAGGGGGGATGAAGGACGCTTGTTTTGTTTGCCACAACGCATAGAAATTGCATCGTTTTGCCTTTACGAAAAATGCCGGTTGCCCAATGCTGCCTGCCACCTACCCGCTGCTCCTCCTGCTGCTGCTGCTGCTGTTGGGAAAATATTTCACTTTAGAGGACAAACAGGTCACAGGCTGACTTTTCCAGCCACATACGATGCAGTGAACGACGAGGGTGGATGGTTGGGTGGGTGGTGTGTCGTCGTCGTCGTCGTTGTCGTCGTCGTGCATTAGTATGCAGCCCGGCATTGGGGCAAAGTTTTTGGCGCATCGGCCAAACAAAACGCATCGCATCGCATCCACCATGAAGCTATGAAGCTTCGCCTTCTCCGACCAACGGACCGACCGACCGACTGCACACACAACTCTGACGACTCTTTGGCTCCCAAAAGCACGTAAATAAATCTTAAAATTGTAAAACCCAACCCCGGGCTGCTAGTGAGGAGGGGGCAGGGGGGGGACAACGCGTAGGAGTCACAGCTAGAAGGGGACAGGGATCTGTCGCCATTTTGCAATGTGTTTTGCCGCCATTGCCGCAGCAAATTACGCAAAAAGGCAAAGCCAAGAGCCAAGGCAGAGCCAGAGCTGGAGCTGAAGCTGGAGCCGAAACTACATTTGGAAAATTCAGCCGCAGTCCGCAGCCTTTTGCTGCCGCTTATCCTCAGCTCAGTTTTGTCCTCCCTTTGCCTGTGGATTTCAGCTTCCTCTCATCATCAGCATCTTAGCTTCAGCTTCATCGTCATCGTCAGCGTCAGCGTCTAGCTGTGGCAGTTCAACTAACGTTTGTCCTTGGCATGTCCTTTAGGGGGCGCCTGCCTTTGTGGATTTAAACTTGCACGACCAGAACGGAGGACGGAGGAGGACGTATAGAGGGGACCCTCCTATGTGTGCTGTTGCCGGATAGTATGTGCCAGGGTTGCCAGGGTTGCCGTCAGAGGCAGGACCAACCAACCAACCAAGCGAGCGCAGGCAACGTTGGCAAAATGCAGCAGCAGCAGCAGCAGTCATTACTGAAAATTGGTTTTGGGGCTAACGCACTTGCACATTTCATGGCTAAACTAGGGCCATAAGACACCCCCAACCACCCACCCAAGGACCAGCAGGAGCAGCAGCACTGGTGGGTGCAGTGGCGAGGGGGGGGGAGGGTGAAAAAAATGCGTCGTTTCAAAAGTTTAGTTCTCGCATATTTTTCTTCAAATTGCATGCGATTTTTACTTGTTGTTGCCGCCATATTTTTGGCGCCTTTGCCAAAACTGAAAAGGGCAGCCAGTCAGATGGGTTGATGGGTGGGTGGGTTGACTGGTTGGTTGGCGGCAACCGAGCTGAGCGAGCTGCTGGGTTATATTTACTTATTTACGTTGCTGCGTAAGGGGGAAAACTACAGGCAACTGCCAATGCAGATGCCATGAACTAGTTCACAGCTCAGTTAGAAACTAGAGGGTTTTCCTTTAGGCAATGATAACTGTATGCAATGGATTACCTTGGTGCTTGTTACTGTCGCCCGCCTCTCCACCGAGTGTTATGCTGGCTACCTCAAGCTCAACGCCTTGCCTGGCTGCTACTCCTGCTGTCCTTGCAGCGACAACATACGCATCGCATATTTTCAACGATTTGTTATACAGAGCAAAGTAATACCTTTCCTTTCCCACCCCCCCTCACCCCACGGCAAAGCTCCATGTCGAGGTAATCGCATGTGGTTTGTCAGAGGCGGCAGTTTCTCTCTCTTCATCTTCATCTGCCAGCTGATGACTGGTGTGCGGGGTGGTTGGTTGACTCCCTCCTGGCCCTAAGGAAGGTAATTTGCTAAGACCGAAAAGAGAGAGAGAGGGAGAGAGAGAGAGGCGAGACTAATGTGCGGATTACAAGGATTTACTAATGCAATTGCATATTGCATTGGTCCTGGCAGTTGCTCCGGCCTCCGAGTCAGTCCGGCTGTTGGATGTTGGACTCGAGCCATAAATACATATTAATTTCCTGTCTGTCCTGCCATGAATGGAAACGTTTGATAAGTCAACCCAATCCAACTCGATCCAACCATGTTGTTTCCCTTTGTTATCAGCAGCAGCAACAGCAACAGCAGCATCGGGGCACATTCACTTCCCAGCAGACTAATTGCCTCAGGGCACAGGCTCGTTGGCCACATTTATCTAGTGTTGCGGATCCCAATACAAGTTGGCAGCCCAGCCAGCTCCCCGACGACCCCCCATCCATCCTTGCCCATGGACTTATCGTTCCAGGTGGAACATCAGAAGTCACAAAAGTTCCAGCAGCGCATTTCCAGCTTAACATTAACATTTACATTCACGTTAACGTTAACGTCAAGTTAAGCGTTGCGTTATTAACAACAATTATTGACAGCAGCCTCCAACTTGGCCCCGGCTTTGCCAATCTGCCATCCACAGTCAGTAGAGCCAGTGCCATGGTCAAGGGGAGGCCGCAGGCAGCCGGGTATCGGGTAGAGTAGCTGGGCAAATTTCACACTTAAGAGGGCAAAGGGTAACTGCAAAAATAACTGCTGACTGTCCGTCCATCTTGGTGGATTCGGGTTTGGTTTTTTTTTTTTTCTTTAAGAAAATTCAAAGAAGGTTTCTCCATGGAAATACCCTGTAACGCAAGGCAAGTGAATCAATGTTTGAATCTGTGATTTTTCCTTCTTAGGTTCATTGCTTGCTCACTGGTTCATCGTTTCACTTGTTCCTTGAACTGCTTACTCACTCACTGGTTTATCAAATCACTTGTTCCTTGAACTGCTTTGTTAAAATGGTCTCTGTATTTTCCTTCTTTAGTTCACTGCTTACTTACTCCCTCCCTTGAACAGCTTGTTGATCTCTAAATGTCCCTTCTTAAGGTCACTGCTTGCTCACACACTGCTTCATCCATTCACTTGCTTTTTCAACTGCTTTGTTTAAATAAATTTCCCCTCTTGTTCCTTGAACTTGTTCCTTGAACTGCTTGTTTAATTGATCTAAATTTCCCTTCGTTAACTCACTGATTCATCGATTCCCTTGTTCTCTGAACTGCTTAGTTAAGCAGTTGTCACTTGCACTTGCAGAGTTCCAGGGCATGACAAGTTCGTCGCATGAAATGCCATGAGGCTTTGCCTTTTACCTATTTGCGCGGTTGGTTCTTGCTATTAAAAAGCCATTTGAAAGAGCCCAGCAAAGTCTTTAGCTAAGTCAGAGAGCGGCACAGAGAGAGAGAGAAAGGAGGCAGCCCAAGACCAAGACGAAGGTCCAGCTAATTTTTAAGTTTACCCAGATTGATTTCGCGCGTAAATTTATGCGCACTTTATTGCATTTTTTTGAGTACGTTCACCAGGCCAGGCGGAGCCTCATTTTCCCAGCTCTCCGCTGCAGTTGGAGGTTTTTCCGGCACGTCGCCTTGCTAGCCAGTCAGCCAGCCAGCTGCATGCAGTGCCCAGGCAGTCAGGCCAGGCGAAATAGATAAGCAGGCAGGCCAGGCCAGGCTAGGCAGGCAGACAAGCAGAGGTAGAGTCTTGTACGTATTTTATTTAGAGCACAGTTGGCTGATGAAATGCAGGCCCCCAAGTACACAAGTCCAAGATCCAAGCCAGGCCAGACCAGACCTAGGCGCAGGCACAGGCAACAGCCAGCCAGCCAGCCAGGCAGCCACAGCAGGCACGACTCTCTCCCTCCAAATGCGAAAGGTCAATTGATGCTGCTCTCTGATAAGCAGTTGTTACCTTAAAACGTGTAAACTGCAGCACAACAGCTTCACCAACAACAGCAGCAGCAGCAGCAACAACAACAACAGCAACAACAACCAGCAGTTGAAGTGTCGAAATTTTCACGTTGGTTTTTCTCATAGCTTCGCTTGTTTTCCTCCACACGCGCTCCTTCAATTAAGATCATCTACAAATTGGAACTAGTTCCAATGTAATTAACTTTTTCCCCTTACCCCTTACCCCTCTCTCTCTCCCTCTGTTGTTGTCCATTTGAAGGAGGCCTAGAGGAGCAATTACTAGGGGAATTTTGTTTAGAGAGGGGGGGATTTTTCTTGTATATTTCCCTAAATAAATTATTTCCATCTTCCCCATACATGGAAAATCAATGAATTTTTATAGATAAAAGAAAGCAAAGAGAGAGAGAAACAAGGGCAACCAAAAAGGCAAACTTTTTACAGTGCGTAGAGGGCAGTGGGTAGATGAAGGATGGCAAGGTGGAAAGGAAATGCCGGCAAACTGTAATGGCATTAAAAATGTTTTTCCCCCCCCCAAGCTTCTTGGGCTACGAAAAAAAAAAAAGGGAAACAAAAGGGCCGGCAAAACAAACCAAATAACTTGGCGACGACGACGATTCGACTCACAGTGAAATGAAGTAGGAAGAGCTTGAATGGGGGGGAGGTTGGGGGGAAAAATAGGTAAAGGCAACTACCCTTAGACAGGCCGGAATGCGTTGAGGCAGGTTAGGGTTGTTCTTGTTCAGTTCCCAAGTGTCGGGCGTCTGTCTCTGGGACGGGACTGACTGCGACCTGCCACTGAGCTGTGTGTGAGCTGCTTGAGCTGTGTGTTGTTGGGGTAGGTTGTCAAGGATTCACCCACCAACACATCACATCACATCTAATGGCAACGCAATTTCCTGTCCTGTACGACGTAAAGGCACAGCAAGGGGTAGAGAGAGACAGAGAGAGAGAGAGAAGTTCCTTCTACGCCTATGCAGGCCATGCCAGACGACGCCATTTTGTTTGTTGTTTTTTTTTTTTTTTTTTTTAAAACATAGCGCTACCCGCACCGCCACTGACAAGTTGCAAGATGCAGCAGAAGCACCAGCAACAGCCACCCCGTTTGGCATACAAAATGACATGCATGCAACGTACCCAGCCAGCCAGCCTGGCCACCCAATCCTGCTCCTGCTGCTGCTGGTGCTGCTGCTTCACCTTCAAAATGGTCGTCGTGTTCTGGGCTGGCAAAATGGTAAAAATGCATTCGAAATACGTTTGCGACTGCCGTTCTGTTCTGACTGCACCGATGACTATGAATTCTGTGCGCCATCACCACCCACCACCATCATCTCCACTTGCTCCACTGCCTGGTTGGGTTTGGCTGGTTGGTTGGCAGTTGGCGGCGCCGCCAGTCGACGCCTACATGTCGGAAATGTTGGCATGTCGTTGTTGTATTTTCTGCTCTAATATCCTTTCATAGCAAAAGTGCTTGACGTAAATTGACTTGTTTTTACTTTTGACTTTTAAAGCGATTCCTCCACCCCCACCTTCATCCCACCCACACTGAATAGTCGTCGTATTGTTTGCTGTTGTTGTGGTTGCAATTTGGATATAACAGGATACAGGATACACACGTGTGAAGTGTAGCCAACAGCAGTGGCAGTGGCAGTGCCAGCGACAGCGACAGGATACCAATGGGCCAAGCAAGCAGGTTGGGTTGGGTTGGGTTGGCTGGGGCAGCGGCAGAGCATGCGAGGCCAAACAAAAACGGAAGGCCGTTTAATATTTATTTTATGCATTCTGTTCTGTTATCCTTTGAGTGGAAGTGGACCTAGGTGGTGGCTATACAAATACAAAGATGGAGCATGAGAGATGGAGATGGGGTAGGCAAAAGGGGCAAACAGGAGCAGCGGGTGGTTCAGGCTCACTCTGGTGTCTGTTGGTGGTGCTCTGGCAGCCTCTGAACTTTATCACAACACTTTGATGGATTTAATTGGGGAAAATATGAATGAAAAATTGATTTTTTATAAGCTTTTTCACTTCTATCAAATAAATTTTTCCTTTTCTTTATTTTTTAGGAGATTTTCGAGGAACAATTTTAGAAGATCCTAGCAGGTTCCTTCGGGAATTTTTAATTGTTGGTTCTTTGTACAGCCTTAGAGGCTGGGAAAATGGTTTTCCCAGGTGAGAAATGATTATTTCAACGACAGCAAAGATTTTTCTCATGTTTCTTCCCCTTAGGATGGCTCAAGCTCTCTACAGTCCCGCTGTGTGGTTTCTGGGTAAACTTTAATCAATGAAATTTATATATTTTTCTTTCTTTCTTGAAATGTTGATTAAAGGAAATTTATTTTCCAGTTGCCCAAGGACCAACAAAGATGTAAATTCTAAGGACAAACAGCTGACGATGCCTACTGCTTGACTAAACCATCAACTACAGACGGAGTAAGTTGCACTGCTTTAGTAGTCGTTGTGGAAGCAGTATAAAATCATCTCTTGGGTTGAAGGTTTGGGAAATTTCTTCTGGGTGTTTAAAGATGTCGTTTCTCATAGATCAGTTGGCTGGAGCTGTGTTGATGAAAACTACGAATTAGTGTTGGAAAACAAAATGCCAAAATGATTTCCACAGACAAACAGACAGACAGACAGACAGAAAGCACACAAAAATATGTTGTTTGCACATTTTAGCACGCAAACTACAAAACACACACACACACACACACACACACACACACAGTGGACTGGGACACTGGCCTGGTTGGTTCTACTGAGGCGGCAAGGGAAGTCGGATGAGTCGTTGGTAGGGCGGGCAGCAAAGATGATGTGAAGCTAGTAGTTTCAGCTGGTGGTGGTGGTGCCTGGGGGGGGGTGTCAAGAAAAACAACCGCCAATCAATGACAGTGCAGTGGGGGCAACTGAGTGGCGGGGGAGGGAAAAACTGGCGACTGTAGGGACTTGTCTAGGAGTTTTTCGACTTTTTCTGAAATGAATGCCATGTGCAGATGTCCTGCCAATCAATGGATACGCTTCAATAAACACATACACAGTCCTGGGTAGGCAGAAGGAGGGGGCGGCTAAGAGGGGGGGCTAGAGGAGCTGGTGGAGCTGGCAGTTGTACAGTCTCATGTATGCAAAAAACCCAGCTTTGCCTGGGCTTTTGCTCTGCTTCGTTTTGTTTCTTTTCCCCCCATTTTTTTCTCTCGTTTTTGTTGTTGTAAACCCAGAAGAAAAATTGTGAAAATTATGGAGGAAACAACACCAACACACACACACACACACACACACGCAAAAAGAAAAATAAAGATGGGGAAGAAAAAATATAATGAAATGCCAAATGCCAGAGTGAGAGATGCAGCTGCTGCTGCTGCTGCTCTATGTGTGTGTGTGTGTGCGTGCGAAAGAGATGGAGAAAATTAAAAATTGTGAACAGCAGCAGCAGCAGCAGCAAGCAATAGTGAGTGAGTAGCGCCATCTAGCGCCAGGCAGGCGGGCAGGCAATGCTTCATTTATTGACGTGTTTTATTCCCTATGATTGCCGCCGCCGCCGCCGCCGCCTGCCTGCCTGTCTTGCCTGGCACAAACTATATTTCGATGAAGCCCCTGTCCACCTGTCCACCCACTACCAGAGCAGCAGCAGCAGCAGCAGCACTGATTGCTTCATTTTTTATATGAAGCCGCCGCTGCCTCCTCCCACGCTGTCATCGTTCATCCTCCTCCATCTCTTCTATCTATCAGTCAGCTACGTACCAAGCAAGTTATGTTTTGTTTCGTATATTTACTACTCACACACACACATCAGCACACACCCATCTACCTTATATACTTACCCATGGACATGGCTGAATGGATCCCTACATCCTGGCTGGCTGGCTGGCTGGCTGGCAGCTCGTTGCGGAATATTTCAATTTTTAATTAGAAAAATGTTCACATGAGTTGGTTGGTTCCCCTTGATGAATGCAAAATTCATTCGGACATGTTAATATAATCGACTCAAATACATATAAAAAAAAACAGGGGGGGAAGCAGTAAAAAGTCCTTTCAGTTCAATCATAAATCGAGTTGCATGTGGCTGTGTGGGAGTCGGTAAAATCTGGCAACATTTTGCACTTCCTAGCAGCTGACTGGCAAAGGGAAAGGCAAAAGCCAAAGTCATTTGAAAGTCGCCAAGAAACGCAACGGCCTGGGGGGGAGTCTAAGGAAGGTCCTTTGACTGTTGTCGACTGGTTTTTACTTTTACAACTAGCAGAGCTGGCAGTTACTTAAAGGCTGCTTGACTGGCCATCTTGTGGGCTAAAAAGCTCAAGGATTTTCTCCCCCCCCTAATGACGAACCTTCGTTGTAAAAATTCCAAGATTTCGTAGCTCCCCAAAGCTCCCTTGATTGTCCTGATCAAGCAGTTGAAAGTCTCTCTAGGAAATCTTTTTTCCTTACCCAGTTTTTTATAAGAGATTCTTCTTAGGGATCCTTTTGCAGTGTTGTAAAATTCTCTAAAAAATTTATCTTAATTTTTGCCATAAACCCGAGTGAATTAGCAAAGGTCTAGACAGGCTCTTTGAACCCAAAACTGTCGTCGGATAATTGTTATGCTAATTTTAAAGGGGCAACGCTGACAGCCTCCAACACTGCATGGTTGGCCTAGGCAGAGTCGAGACCATCAACCAACTGATTATAAAGTTATGCCCACTCGCATGCTCCTCTCACTGTCAGCCCACCTGCCTGCCAGCCCTCTAGGTTGCCTAATCACTTTGTCCTGTCTGCCGTCGCCTGCAAGTATGCTATGGATTTTTCGGCTGTCGCTGTGGCGGGCGCACTTGTCGTATGCGCAATATGGCATTTCGTTGTGCTTTATGCGCACAACACACAGTGTTCGAGAGCCACAAAATAATAAGTGTGTGTGTGTGTGTTTGTGTCGTCGTCGTCCAGCCGCCTCCCACACACACTATAAAAAAAAAAAAACAGCAAAAAAGGACAAGAAAACGAGAAAACTAAGCAAATCGAAGGGTGGCGGCCAAAAAGTGCAGTCAAAAGCACAACAAACTAACACAAAGGAGGGGGGAGGGGGAGGGGGGGCAGAACGAGATGGAGATATTGTGTGGGTGTGTGCGGGTGTGTGTGGCAGACAGAGAGACACATCGCCATCGACGAGAGAAACACTGGCGTGAAAAATAAAATGTCAAAAGTGTTTACGTTGTTGCTGCTGCCTCCCCCTCTCCCTTGGGCAGATCCATTGTCTTTTGTGTGTGTGTGTGTGTGTCCCTGCTATCTATGGTTAACAAAAACCCAAAAAAAAAAAAAAAAAAAAAAAAAGGGGGGAAAGAAAGATTGCAGTAAGGCGGCAACAGCAGCAGCCTGCCTGCCTGCCTAGCCGCCTTCATTATATGCGCTGCAGCAACAACAACATGGAAATGTTGTCGACATGGCAAAAGACGCGATGCGATGCGATGCAGGACGCAGGACGACGCAAAACGCGACAGCCATAACACTAAAACTAGCAACAGCAACTAGGAAAAAACCAAAAAAAAAGAAAACTGCAATGAACGAAACGATATCCTCCTCGACTCGACATGGCAGGACTTTTGCCAGCAACTTGCTACGACGGCAGAAAAATCGACAAAAAAAATTTTTTTCTGTGTTTTTGGCAAGCAAACAAAAATATTTTGCACTGCCAAGGCAGTCAGGCAGCCAGTCAGGCAGTCAAGCAGGCAGGCAGAGCCGTAAAAAGACAAGCGAAGACGACAGCCAAGATGTGGGCGGGCAGGCAGGCAGGTTGAGTAAAAAGAGAAAAAAAAAAAATTCACATAAAACTAAATAAGTAACAAAAGCGCAGGAAGCAACGACAACAAAAAAAATGAAAAAAATGGAAAAAAAAGGAAAATGAACGAACGAACGAAGAACGCAAAGAATAGTAGTGATAAGCACAGCACAGCACAGCACACACAGCCAGCAACAACAACAAAGGAGACAACAGAAGAAACCAAAGACAAGAAATCATAGTTTATCAGAAAGAAAACACAGAAAAAAAACCCAAAGAAATGAGCAGTAAAGACAAGTAAAGTAGTACAGATAGCGACAGACAAAAAAAAAATGGAAAACAATTCAAGTCATTGAGATTAAAAATATCGGTGAAAATCATTTGAAGCTGGAAAGAAACGCTAAGAAAACCTTCATCCATATAAGATAGTTCAGGGCTGACAGGGTTGAAGGAACTAAGAGTTTTCCTGGACTTTATTCTTGCCTGGACTGCTCACCTAACAAGCTCACTGGTTCACTGATTCCTCTTGACCACAAGAACCACCGAGTTAACTGACTCAATTGAGCAATTTAGCGCTGCCACCCTAAGCAAAGCCTTAGACAGCATGTAAACGTTTACTTGCAACTGCTTAGAGGCAAGGATTTCTGTGATTTAACTGAGCTGCTTTCATATGAAGCTCATTGACTTATTTTTCCATTTCAATTTCATTTTTATTATCCAGACAATTAAATATTTTTCATTTAGATATTTTAAGGCCTAAAAGGTTGAAGGAACTATGAGTTTCCTATGTAACACGGATCTTTCAATTGTTTTTGCCTAGCTACATCAGTCCAGTCTGCCTCCTCTTAGCTAACAAGCTCACTGGTTCACTGGTTCCTCTTGACCACAAGACTCAATTGGGCAAACTGCGCTGCCACCCTAAGCAAAGCCTTAGACAGCATGTAAACGTTTACTTGCAACGTTTTCTGTGAATTAACCAAGCTTAGATCCTAGAATTATTTTCCCATTTAAATTTCCTTTTCATCATCAAGGCAATTAAATATTTTTCATTAGAGGAAAACCCTTCTACACACACTCACACACCCATGATGATGTATCGGCCCATGGAATCATCATTAACAGCAATTATCATCGGCTGGTCAACTATCCCGTTGTTTTTATTATGTATTTTTCATTTTATTTTCCTATTATTTTTCCATTTTCAACGTTTTTCCTCTTTTTTTTTCAGTTCAACGAGGGAAAAACTTTATGTTGGCGGCGTCGGCGGCAGCAACAGCAGCAAAATGGCAGTTATCGGCGCCAATGCATGCGACGACGACGACGACTGTGTGACTGTGCCACGTTGCCACGTGACTAACAGCACAGCACAGCACAGTGGGGCAAATCAGGCAAAAATGATGCCGCCCAGCTGGTCAACTAATTGATCAACTTGGTGAGTAAAAAACAACTCTCAACTCTCTTAATTAGTTTTTTAAGCTTTAAAATTTGTTTGAAATGCCAACCAAGAGCAGCTGGTAAAGCATTTTGATCCACTGTAAGTGCGTGTGTGTGTGGAGCAATCCAACGCATTCGAATGCGACAAATCGACCCAATGTGGACGAATGGACAAACGTAACGACAGACAGGCAGACAGACAAACGAAGCGACACGAAACAACAAAACAAGGCAAGTGCAGGAGGGCAGGCGTGAGTGTGTGTGTGTGTGCTGTGTGCTGTGTGTGTGTTGCTCACTTGCTTGCAACCCGAAACCCAAAAAAGCCGAAGCAACGAAGGCTTTTCACAGGCAAACGGCAACCGGCAATGGCAAAGCCAAAGGCCGTACGACGAAGCGAACACAACGCGTTGTTGGCATGCTGACGAGGATTGAGGAGGTTGAAGGATGATGCGGTAGAGGAGGGGGGAGGGCTGGGGGGGATGATGACGTTGACGGCGCTGCCCAGAGGGCCACCCTCAATGCCTGCCTGCCTGGCTGCCTGCCTTGCAGTCGTGTTGTTGTCGGTGGCGGCAAGCAGCAAGCAGCACCAGCCAGCGTGTGTTCAGTAGTTGCAATCGTTGTGGTTGTTGTTGCTGTTGTTGTTGCTGCGTTTGCTGAAGGGGCGATTTTTGCTGCCATCGTTGCCAGTTGCCAGTTGCCGGTTGCCTTTGCTTTGCTGCTGCTGTTGCTGCTGCTGCACGTTGGTTGTTTGTTTCGTTTTCTGCGTTTTGCAGTTCAGTTGAGTTTTTTTCCTTTCGTTTTTCTGCTTTTTTTTTTTTTCTCCGTTTTTTCTTCTTCATTTTGTGCCTTTTGCTGGTGCTGTAGCTGCTGTTTCCCTACTCACCCCACTCCTACCCTGCTGCTGCTGTTGCTGTTGCTGTTGCTGCTGCTGGTGCCCCTCGACTGGGTTTCCCTTCATTTGGCCTGGTAGAGCCATAGAGCGTGTAGCTCTGACCCGCTGTTGTTGTTGTATTTTTGCAGCTGACTGCCAATTGTTTGGGCCAATCACAACGATGTGCAGCGTCGCATGTGGGTGTGGCCTAAAAATGCAACCCCCGCGCAGCCTTTTCTTGCTTTTCAGCCGCGACTGCCTGCCTGGCTGCCTGCCTGCCTGGCTGGCTGCCTGCAGGTGGACGGACAACTGCTGGCGCTGTGCTGTGCTGTGTGCTGCTGCTCTAGCTTTTAGCTCTTCCCTTTGCCCTGGCCCCCCCCTGTGCCTGGTCTGCTGCTGCTGCCTGCGTGTCCAAAAATTCTGACCCTAAGCCCAAAAAAAAAAAAAAACACGGAAAACCCGAACGTCGACGTTGGCGTCAAAGCGTAATCGATGCAAGTCCATCCACCCAACATAAAAAAAGAAGCAAAAAACACACAAAAAATCACCAGTAAAAGAATGAAAAAGACTTTTTCTCTCTCTACCCCCCCTACCTTTCACACTGCCCCCCTCACACACTGTTGTTTGGCAAAATGCGTAGAACCAACCAAGCAACGATAGCGCAACAGCAGCAGATGAAGTTGAAAATTAGGGTTCCACAGCAGGCAAAAATGTAGAAAAATCCAGAAAAATATTTTTAATATTTAAGTCATTTGCTGTTGGAAAAATTGCCCCCAACTTAATCCTTAAAGTCTCAATTCATGCAGAGAATTTTGCTATAAAAATTGTTCCCTTAAAAATCATTTTTCCCAGCTCTAATTGCCCCCTCGATCGATTGACTAATTTAATCAGCAATTTGGAGGCTTCGCTGATGGTTTCTTCCTGAGGAAAATCCCTCTAGTCAATTGGAAGGGTATTCAGTTGACAATTGAAACTGTGTGAGGGGGGGAAACAGGCAACAAGAAGTTGAAAGTGTTTGCCGCAGACACTTTTCTTGTAGTTTGCAGTCGTCAACGTGTTTGTTGCTGCCACTTTTCTTTGACTTTCCACCAACCAACCAACACACACACACACACAGAGAGTGGGAAAATGGCGTCAAGTATTTTTATTGTGCCTTGTTGTTGTTGAAAGTGAAAACTTTTTCCTCCTCACCAGCTCACCAAAGTCAAGCGAGTAACATTGTTATACCATTAACAATGGCAAAAGCAAGGAATCAACGGAACAACATTTGTCGATTCCCCCCTTAATCCAAGCTTTTAGGATGCGGAAATCCAGCCAAATAGCTAATCAAGTTGTCCTCTTTGATTTGAACTTGAATCCTTTGCTGAGAAGATCTAAGAAGTCGAAAAATCGTCTTTCAAGTGTCCTTTGTGGTTGTAATAAATTTAGGCTACTAAACCACAGAGCTGCCTAGGGAATCCTGTTGTTAGAAGATAGAAAAAGGTGAAAAAAAATTTTTTTAAATGTTCTTTGTTGTCTTAATAATTTTAAACAACTAAAAGCCTTACGAACTGAGTTTATAATTAAATGAAAATCACTTGGTGGTTTTAAATCATTGAAAAATATTTTTAAAGAAGTTGAAACTGGAAAAAACTCTTTTCTCTTTGAAAGAAAATATTTTCTAATTTTTTCTAATGTATTTGGAAAGCCTTTATCTAAAGAATTTAACCTTCAATGGACTAATAAGTCTTGAGAGAGTCATAGGAAAGTTTTATCCAAGTCTGTCTGGGTATTGCCAGCTTAATATGATAACGTTTGAAGGGTCTTAAAGACCGCAGGCTGATATATTTTCCAAGGGTAAATAGGGTCTTAAAAAATCCATAAAAATCCAGAGATTGTTGCTGGTTTTATAGAGAAATATTAGATAAATTTTTGGAGATTTTTAGACAATTTATAGGGATTTCAATTGTTATTGTTGTTGATTCTTAGGTTTTTTGGTTTTGAAATCTTTCCAAGATGCTTTAGAATATTTTCTTGAACATTTTCTTCAGTTGTAAATTTTTTTTTAAGATTTCTCTGAATTTTTCCAAGCTTAGGAACCATGAGAAAAAGTCCTTGAAGGATTTATTAGCTTATAAATGTAACAAGTTAAGTGTCTAAATAATTTATCTACCGTCTTTAAGTGATTTGATTGTTTGGTAGTCAAAATTTAGGTTTCTCTGATGGAATTTTCTCTCTGTTGCTGTCGCTGTCTCTCTCAGGTTGTTGTGTCAGCTTTGTCACAAATAAAATACAAAAAAAAAGGATGAGAAATCAGGAAACTTTTCACGTTAAGTGAAAGTTTTCAACTAACGTTCATTTCCAAACCGAAAAAACTTGGCCAGTCAGGCAGACCAGACTCGAGTGGGTTGAAGAAATAAAGCTGCTGCTGCTGCTTCTTCTTCTCTTCTTTTTAGACTGGGACAATGCTAGATAAACACACACACACACACACACACACACATCCAAGTGGCTTGACTACATGTTGCATACTTTTGTGCGCGCAGCCAGCGCAACCAACTGCAGTCAGCAGAAATAAGACACAAATTTTTTGGCTGCCTCTAGGACTGTGGCTGCCTCTCTGCCTGTGTGAGTGTGTTTGTGTGATATTTTCAGCACAATTTAATGCCATTTTTATGCATTTAACTAACACATGTTTAAGCACAAATGTCTTATGTATTTACTATATAGAAAATAGACAACCAAAGTAACTAGAGAAAAATAAAAAAACAAAAAACGTTGCCCATGGACAGTGGAACAGGACAGAATGGAGCAGTGAAAGTGCAGACACCAACACACATAGATAGATAAATAGTCATTACATATGTGTGTGTGTGTGTATATAAAAGTATATAGAAATGTATATTCGAAGCAAAAGTTTTCAATTTCACTTTCAACTCTGCGCTGACTTTGCTAGCTGACACTGAATGCTGCCACTGCCACCTCTGCTGCTGCTGCTGCTGTTGCCAGTGCTGGTTGGAGCTTCGCTGTCTGTCTGCCTCCTCTTACCCAGAAGAAGAGCCAAACACCAGACTCCCCTGCAACTGCTTAGCAGACACAGCTGACTACTCTACTCTACTCTACTCTCCTCTGCTGCTGTTACTGCTGCTTGCTGCTTGCTGCTTGCATTATGACCCACTTAAGTGGCTTTATTACGAGGTTACAAAAACTTTGACTAGACGAGACATCACACACACACACAGCACACCCCCCTCCCTCTCTCTCTCTCCCTCTCTTTCTCTAAAACTAAAAGTTTTATTTTTTGTTTATTTTTTTTAATGTGATTTAATGAGTTTTAATTGCTGCCGCTTTTTAAGCCCAAGTTTTTCAAGTGTTTTTTTTGTTTTTTTTTAATTAATTTGTTGTCTTGTTTGTTTGCCAGCTTCAGCAAAATGTTGTTGCTTTGCATGTTGCATGTTGTCAGCAGCTCGCTGTCTCTGTCAAATTGTCATATATTTTTATTATTATTATCCCCCCCCCCCTGCCTCCCCTCCCACCCTTCTGCCTTGCTAACAAAAATATATATTTTTAATAAAACTGTCAATCAATTCGATAAGCTGCGGCGTCACTGTCATGGGGGGGAGGGGGGGAGGGGGGGGGGGGGGGGGAGGGGGGGGGGGGGGGGGGGG
>JAWNPV010000364.1:9165-19507 GCA_035078785.1 Collessia kirishimana
TAAACGAATATATTCCCTTGTCAGTCGCCGTCTTATTCGCTGTTGTTTCTTTTCCCCATAATCGAATTGCTTGAGTTTCTACTCAGCGCCGTTCATGTTGCTTGTCCGCAAATCGAGTCAATTTATTTGACCTCTAGAGGTCAAGTTGGCATTGGAATCGTCGTTGTTGTGTCACAGTACGTAAGCATCAGCATTTCAATCGCCCTACGAATTGAAAGTCTGTCAACGGCTGTAGCCTCTGCTTTTCTTTGCCCGGGTCCTTGGCGGCATGGCTTGGTTCAATATAGAGTGTGGGATCCAAAACCCCCAGACAGGAGAAACGTAGAAAATTCGCCAGCGCATTAGTATTTAATGGATTTAATTGAATTTGTTTTGTTTCTGCGTTTACTTGTCTTAATTGTCTGCGAAATAATCATAAATCAGTTTTGTGGATGAGCAGTGAAGATGACTTGTCGCGACGACAATTCTGAGTTCCTGTACTCGCTTGATTACTTCGTAGGGGTTTTACGTGTTGGTGTATCCGTGCCCGTACCCAACTTCATCCGGGCAGTGCAGCACTTGGCTCAATCAATTTATGGCATAACTCAAAATGCTCTAAGCACAAAGTTTTTGTGACGCATTCAGCAGGGTCATTGTCTGCAATCACATCAGCGATCATGCTTAGGAGCAGGCTTAATTCGCAGCTGGCAAATAATATAATATTTCAGCAATATTACTATACCAATCAGCAATGTTACATAATAAAAATAATTGCATGGCCGCCGGGCAGATTGGATTAATATTTAATGTAAAAAATTAGTTATATAAAATTTTTGTGTGTTTGAGGCATAAGTCCTGGTTTTGTCAGAGCATAAATAGTATAGTAAACTGCGTTAAAGGTTTTGTAAAGCTTCAACAAAATTCAAAACTAAATATTCTCTGATAGTTTATAAAATTCAAAAATAAGTCTGTTCTTGGAGCGTAGAAAACTTAGACAAAATTTGATAGGTTTGAACTACTTGGCTAGATGGAAATCTATTAATATAGTGATTTCATACACAGTCACTGAAGCAGTAACTCTGCTGAATGCTAAGATAAATTTAAACTGATGGGGCGCACAAGTTCCACATTGAATACCCAGTTGGCATCTTCCAAACCAAACTCAACTCTCATTTCATATCGCATCCGCATGACGCGGCATTTTCAATTCCAATTGTTTGCCTGGGAACTTTCGTTCAGCTTTACGTCCAGCTTCACTTGACTGCCGCCTTAGCTCTGGACATGGACATGACCATGGACATGGGTATGGACGTGGACATGAGCATGTGCATTGTTTTGCGTGTCAACCCTCATGATGTGCGACTGTTCTGATCTGTCTTGTTCTGTTTGACTTGGTTTTCCTTTGTCTAAAATGGGAGTGGGTAATCCGGCACCTACGCATTGGCAATTGGCGAGCATTTATATGCTACAAAATATTTCTATGCTGGTTGCTTGTTCAACAGTTGACTTTCGCTTTAGTTAATTTAGCGTTCGAATTTATGAGTTGAGCTTCAAACAAATCTGAAGCTCAAACTGAGGCGACTTTCGTGTAAAATTCTTTTGGCTAACTGCGGTAGCTTGCGGTGCATATCAAAGAAACCAGTACGGCTTTCTGGCTATGTTGACAACTAAATAACACGTTAATGTGTTTATTGCGTATGCGTTGTGCAGAGATCCGATCATGTGCATGTCTCAAGAGAGTATTGTGCAAAAGCAATAGCAAGTGACTGACCATGGCAGCATTTCATTGCATAAGGCTAACAGCAAAATCAATAACAACAAACGGGAAGCCGTGTTAGGTGTTGCGGGCAACACATTTACTGAAGTCGAGTTGATCCGCTTACAAGTTTCGCATTAAACATGAGACTGATATATACACTTATACACACACTCACACTCGCACGCTAGAATAGCTTATATGTGCTTCACGGTTGTACTTTGGCTTTGGCAAAGCTAAAGCTGATGCTCCCTTAATATTTATTTATGTATTTATATTTATAAAAACATCTGAATTCACATTGGCGGACCAACTGACAAACTGATAAACGGACAAACGTAGCAGAGAGACTATATGTATAGACAGACTGCATGTCATTCGACATATCGTACGTTCCAAATACAAATTCAAACGATAATCATTGCTGCATTTTCGGTTTCAAATGGCCAACGTTTGTTTGTCTGATGTCAGTTGCAAATTTGTTTATTAAATTTTCTTTTTCTTGTTGTTCTAATAAATAAAACATTTCACATCAGCCTGTGATTCTATTCATCCGCAAGTGTTCAGTGGAAATGTATTCTCTTGATTAATAAATATGTAAGTCAATGCCAAATGCGGATTTATAATACTGAAACAAACAACGATATATTATTAGCATTTAACGCATGTCTGTAGATATAATTTATATATTTTAAAATATAATATATATTTAAGGATTGCATATTATTCGTACGGAAACTTGCGAAAATATTTCTGTATGAAAGTATCCGTTTCTCTATTTAAGCCACTTGCTGATGCCAGGCTTTGGCTACTCGCTATTGATTTATTAGGTTTATAATCTATTCAATTGGACTAAACATCAACTTCCAGATGTTTCGATACTTATATTCTAATTATGGAGATATATAGAAAAAATTATAAAAAGTCAAATGATTAATGAAGTTAAACTATCATTCAAAATGTGTTCATTACATCGCAACGCAAAGTTGGGATTATCGAGGCTTATATTATAACTGACAAAATAATATTTTAAACAAATGTTCTGTTGTAATTCGAATTAAATGACATTTTATATAAACGCATTATCCAATGCTATATCATATAGATGCCTTATAACTAACGGGAACGTTTTTAGTTTTTATAGAAATAAATCCATATACGGGCCACAAACCTCGCAGTGTCACAAGCAGAATGGCAAAGCTATTTATTGTGTTCATATAATATCATATCAAAACTTTAATAGCCGGGCAGCTGCATTTGTGGACTTAATATGTTTTTTCTAACGACATGGCAGTCACGTAATTTTAAAGCACACCCACCACCCAGTAAGGCAGCCGCCGCCTTAGCTGATTAAATTAGGAGATTTAATTTCCTTTAAATACTCAGGCCATAAGCATTCGAGTGAGGATTGCGTAGGAAACCGAACATAATTGACAGTTTCGAATTTCGACGCAGGCGCAGCTGAAATTTGCGACATGCTCGCGTCCCCCTCGTTCGCGCTTACTGTAAACGCGTACGTCCGTTCTAGCCGTTTCGCTCGCTCCTTCAGGTTACAACAACCAGTTGTCGCTTACAAATGTCACGCTTACTCCTTTCCGAGTCTGAAGTTTGCCGCCAAAAACCATGCGTTGTTGTTGGTACTGTTATTGTCAGCAGCCAGACAATTCAGTCAGCAGCAAATTAATTCATTTTCAACACCTATTTTGACAGTTCATAAAATACATTTGTCATAAAATCGGTCACTGACTACTGGTCGTTCGGGGCAAAAGCTGAACCGACCGCTGTGTCCATTGTCGTCTCTTGACTGCTGACTGGCTGACTGTTTGACTGGATGACTGGCGGACTGATCATTGGTCTGGTAGCTGCCAAGATTTATCGAGACTCATTGAAATGCAGTGAAGGAACAAAGGCATGGCAAGGCCAGGGCAAACCTCAAATTTGTCCCTTTTTCGTAGAGCGAAGATGCTGAATGCCGGATTCTGCTTGCTTTTTTTCGTCGACTGTCCCCGCACGGGCGAAAAAGCCTCAAAGCGAGTTGCAAAAATCTTAACAAAGTTATTTTAGCAAACAAAACGATAAAAAATGTATGGCCCTAAACATGCGGCAGCCTCCGAAACATCCTGACGGGGCTGGCTGCATTAAGCTGCTGCTCTACACTGCAATCGATATGCGTGCAGATGCTCCACTTTGATCAGGTCATCAGCGACACATCGTTCATCATTCCATGCGGATCGGCGAGCTGGAATGTAGTGGAAGCAGAAGGAAAAGGCAGAAGCCCATGACCAGTAGCCATGGCCAAGTTCAAAACAATGGCAAAGCCATGAAAGGAACGCTTTTTAAGTTTTACGCCAGCCCCAAAGACTCAAAGTCTGCATATGCCGCTGTGGACACACAGTACCTGAAAAAGCAAAGGTAATGGCATGCTCAATGCACCAGCGACTTTGACGGATGAATTTTACAAATAACTTCAACTGCAGCAGCAGCAACCAGCAGCAGAGATAACTGCGTTGTTGTTTATATACCCTGTAGTCCTTTATACGTATTGACCATACAGAGTGGGGGCACAAACAATCGAATGACACTTGAAATAATTGTGTTATACGCTACAAATGATTAACTCTTCAAAAAAAATTCTATTTGTTATAGTATAATATATAAGGAGAAAATCGTATTTGATATGTTTGTGCCACGAAGTGTCAGAACTGGTAGAGCTCTTTAATATTTAAAAGCTTTCTGTTTCATGGTTTTACAATATATACAATTTATTTTATATGTGTATATATCATTAATGCTTTTAGCACTTACTGAGTACGAACAAGTCTACCTTTAAAAATGTTACATTTCTACTTGGTTTTTTTAAGTTTTATCTTTTGTTGGTTTAGTATTTCCTTAACTTGGTGTGTTATTTATTGTACGAGTATTTCGCCTGGAGTGTATAGAAGCTGCATCTGAAGCAAACTGGACTCACCAATGCCAATTTGGTAAAACGCACATCCATCGGACATTGTGCCGTGGCGTTGACACAAACCTTGTTGAGTTTTTGGTACGGGACGTCAGCGAACGTCTTGGAAGACGATGCGTCTCGTCTAAGTTTGGTATGCGTCATTTTTAAGAGGAAATTCTTGTGACTTTTGCTGCAACGTGATCATCGGCATCTTCATTGTCAACATCAGCATCATCGACAACCTGGATCCCTGGTCACAACGTCACTCTAAAGCTAATTTATGTAAACACGTTAAGTACAGCAAGTAATTTGAGGAGTCAAGACCTCTTGCGAAACTGTTTAACTATTATAGTTAACTATTCATTGATGCCCAATTGCTTTTGGGCAACTAGCTAGCTGAGAATAAATAGCACAGAGCAAATCTACCGTTATGCGGGAATCAACTACCCAATATTAATTACATAGCAACAGACTCACTGTGGCTAAGGCCAATAACTCCTTGGTTTATTCTTTTGTCCGGAAATGTTCACTTGCATTGCCATTTATGCGTTTGTTGCTGCCTCTGCCGCTGCCGCTGCCGCTACCCTACTACTGCGGCTAGATATTTGTTTAAAAATTTAAATTAAAGTTAAAATCGCAAAAACAATTAAATGCAAAGATCCTTTCTCCACATTTACTGATGTTGCAGTTCCAGTTTCTTTGCTTTGCCAACAAATCTGTTCACTTTGCTTGTGCCATTGTATCTAAACAGCCCGATCAAGGTGTTTATTTAATGAACAAAAATAAAAACAAAGACACAAACTAAAAAAAAAAAGCTTCAGTTGATTACGTGAAGTTTTAATGCTCTTATGCTTTTTTCTTATCTATGATTCAATTGGATGAAAAACTAAACTTACAATTAATATAAAACAGCCAAAACGTACTGTCCCATTCTGTTATCGTTTTTGTTAAGTCGATCCAATTTAAATCAAGATTAAATGATTGCCATGTGAATGCAGGGGTTTTCCTACCAGTCCTCATTTGCCTATGCTCTGTGGATTATAGACTTATCTTTTTGATAACTCCAGTTTATGTCATAAATATTTGCAGCAAATTCTATTAGCTTACTGTCCAAAATTATTTAGAATTTGTATGTATAATTAATTAGTTTAGCTACAATAGCGCATAATTTGGAACCACTTTTATGCATTTCTATGATTATTCCTTGCATCTGTGCCGTCAAACTGGTACCACGAGGAATTTTAAGTCAATTATTTAACATGAATGTATACAAATATTGTATTAAATTTGATTAAATTTTACCGAAATAAGACTTTACGGCGACACTATCAGCTGTGAAAATTAGTAATACTCATTTTGCACATATAAATAAATATTTACTACGCAACGAAAGAAAAGCAAATGAAAAAATTGTTGTAATTAATCAAAGGCAACGGATGACGAAATCTTTCTGCATTAATCGAAAGTAAAACATCTAATTGTAAACCAATAAATCATTTGATCAGTTAAGCCGCATAATAAGGATGATATTACTCTGCAAAAGAGTAGAACAAGGCCGGTCAACGAGCAATGACAGTTGAAGTTGAAGCTTGTCGGATCGGATCATCGCTCTGCCTATACAAGAAGTTGAGTGAATCGAATAAGTGTTGTTGTTGATGATTTTGCTGTGGTTTTAGTAGTTGGTATTGTTGTCTTTGTTGCTTTTGGTTGTGTCCGCGTTGGAGCTGATCTGTGTGAATTTTTGCTGCGTATTAAGCCAACTTGTTGAATCTTTTGTCAGCCAGAAGGCAATATATGCCTGAAATAAAAAAAAAACAAACAACCTTTCACCCCAGGGGCTTTGGTTTACATTTTTGGTATCGAATTATCAAAGATTGTTAAGAAGTTTTGTATGACTTTTGTACAGTTAAGCGTTTGGTCTGGAAATGCTGTAAACACTGTTAAAAGTATCAAGCTAGCTACTTACGTGGACTTTTTAAAAATTTGCAGTTAATTAATGAGCGGCATTTAAGCATTTAAAGCATAAAAATTAAAAGAATCAGATGACATTAAAAGCGGATTCGAATAGAAGGAATAGGAGGAGTCCAGGAACACGCAAACGAACACAGTAAGTAGATAATGCAAGCAAGCGCTGTATCTTTCTGTATTTAAGGGAAATGAGTCTGGGTATGGGTATGGGGGAGTGGAGTGTGCTGGTGATGGTGCTGATGTGTCGCAAAATGGTATCTTTAAGCACGTAATGGAACCATTCAACGAGCTCATATAAAAGCCTTCCAGCCTCAAGCATATCCGGTGGTATTCTTTATGATTAATGGAACAGATTTTCAGCTTCCTTCCGTTGTGATGTGGCGCTGTGTCGGCCCAACTGAACAAATGTCACTTAACTTTTTTAAGTGTAATGTGCTGTGCATTAATGTAAAGCCTGGCCAGGTCTGCCTGGCTTCTTGCCACCCACACCAGATCACCACATCTCTTGAAACGCAGCCAATGTTCGGGATTCGGGCTTAATAAGTGGCCCTTGCTGTTCTTGACTATGAATAGATTTTCAATTTACGTTTATATTTATATTTTCTTTTTTTTTTGCTTATTTTTTGTTTTTTAATTTTTTGTATTTTTGTTTGTAATTTAATAACTCCGACAATTACTACAACTTAAATGGAATATGGGTTTGTTTTTCATTTTCTCGATGACTTTCACATTGCAAATGTTGCAAGTATTGGCTTGACGCCTGCCTTAACTGCCTTGATGTTGATTTTGTTTTATTGTATTTACTATCATTTTTTATTATTAACGTTAGCTATATCGTATTATTTAGATATTTTTTAGAAAATAAGGTTTAATTTCTATTTGCCTTTAATGTCTCAAATGCCGATGAATATGTTACAACGCACTTACACACACGAAAATTCACATACACACATTCATTATCCAGAGTCCAGTATCAGTATCAACTAAGTATATGTTTAATTATATAATAATTCAGTTTTCTTTTTAAATGTTTATTGTTTGTTTATAAATTAAACTAAATACATTGAAACACACATACTATTTACCTTTAACTTAAAATAAGAATTACAAACTACAGCAAGCTCTACATTGTTTAAATATATTTAGCATATTTAATGGTATAAATTTATTATTTTGTATAAACATCAGTTATGTTTAATTTACATTTTATGCATTTCATTTTGTTTCTAAATTATTTAGACTTAATAACGATAAGTATGTTGTTTATGCCTGTTAATTGTTTATACAAATTTACAATAAAAAATTTTAACGCCTTTTGATTGCTTTGTTTCTGTTGATCTGACCGCGGCTTTTATTATTGTTTAAGAGAAAAATTAGTAAAATTATATTGCACATAATGTAAACACAGTATAAGAATTTTTTATGGTTATTTTCTTTTTATTTATGTTCAAGTGCGGTTGCTTTAATTTTATTTGTTTATTTGTTTTTAATGCAAAATATTCCTGTATTGAGATCTGATTTTAACTGATTTTGTCGTTCTTTTGTTTTGCTCGCTCATTTTTTTTAATTAAACTTGTCTATACAGAAGGGATTAGGTTAAAAAAACAAAAAAATTATATACACGAATTGTAAATTTAAAATTTGATTGGCTCTAAATAAAAAGGCTTAAGAGTAAAAGCTGATTTTACGATGGGTTTATTTTATTTTTTGTTTTTTAGTTTTTTATTTAAATTATTATGTTTATGGTATTAATACAATATGCAATTTGCTATAGTAGGTAACAAAAATTAATCAAACAATGCATTATGATTAATAGCTGAAGAATTGAAATATAAATAAATCAGGATGTTGTAGATTTCTAGTAAAATAAGAATTGTGGTCTGTTCGTCTTTGGTAGTGTATAAAGACTACTTGAAAGTATTTTTACTAACAGTTTCTCTGCAATATGTAGCTATTAATTTTTTAGATTCACACAAATAGGGCTTAACGAATAAATGCTAACAGTTGTCCGTGATACTGCTTCCAACAGAAGCCGTTGAGAGGGCCATCAACCAACAAATTAATTGAATTGGTATGCCACATACCATCAATTATTCCTAGATTCATTTATCTGGATCAAAAGATAATTTTATTTATGTTTTTCCACATCCTTAGTGGTTTATATTTTGCTGCACTATAATAACCACGCATTCATTTATGTTTCACTTAGATTTTGAGGAATGTTTTATTGTATTTTTGTTTTATTTTTCTTAATTTTTCATTTTATGTTCTTGGCTAGACTAATTGTAAAAACGACTCGTAATTCTGATTCTTACACGCTTATACACTGCTAAAAGTAAAATAATTATTTTAAAATGTACAAAATGTATTTGCTTTAGCATTATCGTCGTCATTTTGACCATAATACCATACAATATTATTAAATATTTTACAGTGTGTTATATGTTAATAAGCATTTATTGGCTAAGATATTGTATTGTGCACTTCTGCTGCCCCTGGCCCATTGGCTATATAAATTTCATCATTGTGATGGTTGTGGTGAAAGCTTAGGCTTAGGGGGTTGGTGTATCTGTGGCTGTGGCCATGGTGTTGATGCTGATGGAGACTTAGATCAGGACACTGCCTTGACTCGTAGGTAGGTTGCGACTGGGTGGACTCCGACCAGGCAGCATGGGGCAGCTGATTGGGGTGCTGTTAAACCGCTGGCCAAACCCTGTGGTGAAGATATATAGAGCACACATGTACCACAAAGTGGTGGTTAGCACTTGTATGATGGCATGCTTGGAGCAGCTATAGGCTTCAATGCCAAATCCCAAACGAAACAGAACTTACGTTAGTAACGAAGGATTCGTTTCGGGTTGATACCAATACTGGGGCACATAGCCGCCCATCTGCGGTGGTGGATTGTGATGATGCGTTTGCGGATGCGGCGCTGCTGCTGCTGGATGAGAATGAGGTGGTTGTGACGTCATTTGCGGTGGTGGCTTATGATCAATCCAATGGGGTTTTTGATCCCAAGGTGCTTGCGTTGGCGGACTAAGACCTGTAGGTGGGAATTCTACATTGATGTAAAAGAGACACAGATAAGAGAGAGTGTTAAATTTGATTGAATCAGGTTTATTAAGTTAAAGTGTTGAGTAGGGAGCGTAATTGTTAGCAGAACTTACCAGGCGATAATTCAGACACAGGCGTACTTGATGGCGTTGGACTATGTCCGGGAGGTAGATAATGTGAGGGCGAGCCGCTGTTTGAACCACCACCATTATTACCGCCTAGAAATTAAATAGATATGGAAAATTCAAGGCAAGAAAACAATTGCGAATTTTACTTTAATAGACATTCATTATGTGGTCAACAGACATTACAAGTAATTTCGTGAATTGACAGCAAATATCGGTTTTTGTATGCTAATTGTCTTAAGGAGATTGTTGTTGTAGAGTTATAAAAATGAGTAAAACGGTGGACTAAATGTATCAAACTATAGCGAGACTATGATAATAAGTACGACTTTAACCACTGAAAAAATATTTTAGGTATATAAAATATTTATCAAAGCACATTTGTAAAATAAAACAAAAAAGAGCATCGAAACTACAGGCTCTTCGATAGCTTTGTTTTGTTAACCTTCTTGTTATTTATTATTGTTTTAGCTATCCGATTTACCCAATGTCATCTATGTATTTATATAATTTATA
>JAWNPV010000365.1:0-22123 GCA_035078785.1 Collessia kirishimana
ACGAAATGGAGAGCAGGCAGGAGCAGCAGGAGCAGGCAGGAGCAGGCAGGAGCAGCAGGAGGTTGAGGATGGCACAAGTGGCCAGCGGCATACGTGTAAACAATGTAAACAGTGTGAAGGAGCAGCCAGAGGAGCTTCACACACACACACAGGCACAGGCACCGCTATACACTTGCACATGAGTGCATTCGAGTGGCAGGAGGTGGAAGGACAACGATGACGTCGTAGAGTAGAAGCCGCTCACCGACGACGTCGAGGCAGACTCATAAAAACTTCAACAAGCTCAATGGCACCCATGGGCACATGATTACAACTTGTGGCAGCCAACCCAGGCCAACCCAGGCCAGGCCAAGCCATGCAGCCAGCCAGCCAGCCAGCCAGCCAGCCAGCGAGCAGGACCCAGGCAAAGTACAGCCAAAAGCAGCTCCAGCTCCAGCAGCAGCAGCAGGACTTTAGCCAGACAAGGCGATGGCAATGTAATTTAGTGCTGCCTGGCAACTGGCAAAAGCGGCTAAAGAGCAAGCGGAAAAGCGAAAAAACTGAAAATGAAAATGAGAAAAAAAATGCCAAAAGGAAACGTGAGAGGGGGCGGGGGGGAGGTAGTCTTTCCTGCACCTTTACTGACAAAACATAATTTACCAAATTAAAGTAACACCGGGAAATCACAGAGAGGAAGTTGTTGGCTGAGGCCAAGGCGGCCGACATGAGCTGAAATTGCAATTAACCCATTAACGTTCACTCTGGGGCCAATGTGGACGAGCGACGAGGGACACCAGGAAGTGCAAGACATAAGCCAGGGAAGGTCAAGAAGTCTTCTCCTCACACACACACCCAGGAGAATGAAGTTTAAAAAGAAAAAAAAACAATCAACGCAAGCGGAAATTGTTAAACGCTTTGATCGGCAATTATTGTTGCCTACTTTTCGGCTGACACATTTTGCCTGGCAAACACTTGGCAGTAAGCTCGCCCGCTCGCTCGCACACAGCTGCACACAACTTAATTTACACTTGAACGGACACACTTACTACGCCCCGTTACCCCCCCTATCATGGCTGTCTCATGAAAAGCGCTTTTGACGGAAGTCAATTGATAAACAGATTGAGTAGATTAAGTGTTATTGACTCGACAATATTGATGCTGTCGTTGTTGTTGTTGGTGACGTAGCTATTGTTGGTCGTGTGTCTGCTCTGGTGTTGCGGGGGGATGTTTGGTAGTCAAGTTTTCCTTTTATGAAAAATCTCTGTTGTGTTGTGTGTTGTGTGTGGAAAGTTTTCCCTGCTTTTTCCCCTCTTTTTTCCCTCTTTTTTCCCTCTTTTCGTATCTTTTTTTTTTTTATTGAGTAGTTAAGCGTGTTGTTAGGATTAACAATTTTGCGGTTAGTTTAGAGCGTTTGAAGAGCTCATTGAACAAGTTTGCTGGCTGGAAATTTATAATGATGGCTAAGCTAAGCGAAAGGGTAGAAGATTTCCCATTGCGAATGACATTTAAACTATTGAAAATGAATTTCCGGTTTGTTTAATTCGCCTTTGCAGCTGCACGCCCTGCGCCGTCTGATGCAGGGCAGCCCCGATCATCCAAAGGCCCCGCTGGGCAACAACTATCGACCGCCTCAGCCGTTGCTGCATCGACCCATCCGCACCAATATTGACTTTAAGACGACGAAAACGAACGGCAAGGCCGCCTGTCCCACCATGTACCGTGAGGTCTACTACAAAGGTAAGCAGCACGGCCAGCCACTGACTGAAGGGCAACCAACCAACCAACCAACCTGTTTGTTTCTGCTTCCATTACAGCAACCAGTTGGAAACAAAACTAAAAGTCTCTGATCACTCCAGAGAGACACAAACCCACACACAGACACACACACACAGACAGACAGACAGACATTTACACCTACAAAGAAAAAAACGTAATTGTGACGAGTAATAACGTAAGACGTTTGTGACGTAAGTAGCGTGCGGCGTGCAACAGGAGCTTCCACTAAACATACATATATATATACAGTTATAAAATACTCGTATATAGAGAGAGGACAGAGGAGCGGAGGAGCAGAGCAGAGCAGAGGCAGAGGCAGAGGCAGAGCAGTTGTCGCAGCATTGGCCAAAGAGAAATCCACAAGAAATCAACCAAGAAACCAACCCAGATGGAGGAAACCGATGCATAAATTATACATAAAATCAACAAAACTATTAATTATAAACATAATTAGCATCAAAATGTTTTTTTTTCCCGTGTGTTTTTCTGAGTGGAAAAATCTCTGCAAAGGAAAATCAATTTTTTTTATTCAAAATAGTTTTTTTTTTTTTTTTT
Organism: Collessia kirishimana; assembly: GCA_035078785.1. Taxonomy (NCBI): domain Eukaryota; kingdom Metazoa; phylum Arthropoda; class Insecta; order Diptera; family Drosophilidae; genus Collessia; species Collessia kirishimana. Next base: position 2,311 of record JAWNPV010000365.1, read on the forward strand.
TTCCTAGTAGCAGTTATAAATAATCTGTAAGTATAATAATGATAACGATAATGATAATCGTAGCGTATTGTATATGGGCATATAGAGCAGCGTTTTTTTAGGCCACCAAGGAGATAAATATTATCGAAAAAAAAAAAATACATAAAACAATCGATCATCAAGGAAATATCGTAGGCGATATGCGTGGGTTTTTCCTTTTGTTTAGTTATTCACTTGCCAACTCCCTTGTACTTGTATCGCCTACGATATTCTGCAAGACCGATTAATACCGATATATAAAAATATATATAAAACATAAGATAAATATATTATAAACCCACCCAAGCTATAAATGTAAAAAAGTATGTTGATGCCATTCAATTGTGTATAGAGAAGAAGAAGCCAAGTGAGCGCTTTTCCATTCCATTCTACACTAGGGTAGACGTAGACGTTTCTGTGTAAAATAGTTTCAAAAACCACAATCTACAAGCTGCAAGAAATTCATTTTCTAAATTCAATCGGAAGAAATTATGCAACCTTAATTGGCAAGAAAAATATAGAAGAAAACAAACTAAATAAATCATTTTCGACTTGATGAGGATGCTGATCATATGCCAGGTTATACTCACATATAAATATATAAAAATTACATTTAAACCGAATTATAATGATGAAAATAATAAAAGAAGATCATAATCCCATAGTAAATGGTCGGGGAAAACTTATTTAAATGGCCAAAGGTGGGAAAACAGCTTCAAGAAATAAAATTCCATCAGAAGTGGCAGCTACAAAATCAGGGCGCCACCGCAAACTCATTCCATTAACCATAATATGCGAAGGCCGCAGTTGTGTGCATTTTGCATTTTAAATGCATTTGACCGCATCAGCAGCAGCAGCAGTAACAGCAACAGCAACAGCCTGGCGATTCCTGTTACGAAACCCTTATCACTGGCCTTGCCCGCGACTCTCCTGCTTCGATGCAGACGGGACCCGCAAACCGCTCGCTTATCGAACACCAAAAATGCATACATGAAAGCCGCAAAATCTGTTGCGGTTATTTAAAATCACGTCGAAATGCAAAAGTTCAGTTCGGCAAAAATATCAGCTTTTGCCTGCCTGCTAACTAAAATACACAAATTATTACGTCACCAGCAGCCGCCACCCACTGCCCACTGCATTCACTTCATTTTTTCCCCATTTACAGCCACACGAATCACATAATCATTTGTGTAAATATTTTGCCTATTTTTCCTGCTCTCAGATTTTTCGCCGTTTTTCCATTTTTCCGTTTTTCTGGAAAATTATGACTTTAAATGAATAAATATTTTTGAAATGTAATTTATTTATTGCCAGCCAGGATTTAACTGCATTCATAATGCGGCCTTTCAATCGCCTTTCAATCGGGAATTAAAATGTTGGATAAATCCCTGGAGACCTGGACAGGACCTGGATAGGATCTGTGCAGTTTTATGTGAAATTTTCTTAAAAAAAACCTTGAAAAATCAAGAGAATGAGAAACTGTTAACCTCATGGCTGTCTAAATGATTTATAAAAATTTTCTATTTATTAACAGGATACGCGTAGCCTGGAATCCCTGAGCTACGCACTTGGTTAATATGAATAAAAATTGTTTTTTTTGTTGTTTGATGTGCACAGTGACCAAGCTGGCAAACTCAATTGCAACTTTGGTTGGCTCTCAATCAATCAAATGGTCATGGGGCTGTGGGGTCATATAGATGGATGGCAGAGCATTAAGGGATAAGGCAAGGGGATTGAGCAGCAACAGCAGCAGCAGCAGCAACAAGGATTGGCAAGTTGGTGAACAGCAGGCAGCTGAAACTGATTTGCGGTAAGCTGCATGCATGTGGGAGTTTTGAAGGGCGTTTCATGGGGGCTGAAAGGTTGATGGGCTGGCTAGTGGGTTGGCTAGTGGGCTGGCTAACCTGACATATTGGCAGGCAATGGCCATGGCGCTAACGGCAACCACAGAAGTTGCATTCAGACTTTACCAGCGCTGGCAAAATGGCTACCGGCCATTGTACACACAGATACACATGTAAATATATTTTAATCTCAATTTTTGTTGCCTTTTTAATGCTTCGTCCTTAATTTATTTGCTATTTATTTGCACTTCTCCCTGCTGATGCGCACAAAGTGGCTCCATTTATGGCCATTAAAGTCGTTAGTTCACCACCAGTTCAGGGTGGACAGGGGGAGTCCCTTGAAGTGGGCTGCATAGGTGAGTCCACGCCGCCCACAAAACATTAATATAAAAATTGTTTCATCAGTAAAACACAAAGCAACGTTTCGCCTATATTTTTTCCAACTAAACATTTTTATTCCCCTTTTTTTTACATTTATAATGGACAGGCGGCAGGATGATAACTGACTTTAATCCTGGCCTCCACTGACCATTGATCAGACAGGGGGAGGCGGTCGGGCAGCCTGATAAATTCATGGAAATTCATGGAAATTTATGAAAATTTTATACATTTTTTCCCTAAACCTTTTAGCCCAACAGATTAGACCAAAGAAGAGATAAAAAAAACTTGACAAAGTCCATGCTGATTACTTTAGATTTTAGTTGGATTTCATTGGCAGTTTGTCGAATAAAATTTAAAAAAATTTAATTTCGTTGCCTCTTCACACATCTAGTTGGTTGAACATGTTTCTCAGCTCATTTCCATAAAATTCCAATGCAAAACTGGTTAGTTGAGAGCATTCAATGAAGATGAATCTGCCAAGTTGTGGGCCCAACTGGTTCCAGGTGTTTTTCTTTTGTCAATTAATTTTCTCCATTACAAAAACAAGTTTTTGTTTTCCCCATCCCCCCATAAATTAACACCAATTGAGGGAAGATTTGCCAACAAGTTTGGTTTTTATCAGAGACAGAGGTGTGGAGGTTAAGACGGAGGGGCCAACCAATTGGTTTCCATTGTTCTTCTTCCATTCTCTCTCCCTCTGTCCATCTGTCTGTCTGTCTATTGCAATTTCATAGTAGCAATTGCCCAAGTAGACTAATTAAATTATGTAAATTGAATTGAATGGAGGGCGCGCTATGCTGTTGTGGCCCAGTTCATAAATTTTATGACTAAAATGTCAAATATGTTCCACACCAAAGGAGGGGGGGTTTCCTCCCCCCTGGCATGTACATGCATGCAGGCACCCAGAGCGATCATCATGTAAATCATATTACAATGGAATGCACAACAGCAACAGCAACATCATCAACAGCAACAGCAACAACAGCAACAGCAATGGCAATGGCAATGGCAATGACTATGGCAACAACATTAACGGCAGCAACACACTTAATTATGACATCATTAATTTTTAATAATGACAATTTTGCGACAATAAATCACTTAACTAACACAAATGCATGACACACACAGGCAGGCGGCAGGCGGCTGGTTGCTTTAAGTGTGTGTGCCACAGTGAATGGAAGGATGCGGTGTAGTGTGGCAAAGCAGGGCGACGCGAAAACATCAACATGTTTGAAATTAGTAAACTTTAAACAATGCCCACTTGATGGTGAAATCTATGAGATGTCTGTGTGCCTGTGTGTGCGTGTGTGTGTGTTGGTCCTGTGCATAGCATAAACAAATAAACAGATTGAGTGTCCCTATGCCGTGTCTCCTCTAGGCTTGTCCTGGCATTGAGTGATGTCGTTGCAGCCAGGATATGTGGTTGCTCATCGCTGCTGTTGCTATTGCTGCCCCATTGCCCCCCTCCATTGCTTTAGCTGCTTCTTGTTGATGATTATTATGTTGTTCCACACTGGTCCCCATGCCTTAAGGATTTTAAAGGGTCTCGACTGAACTGGTCTTTCAATCCAAGTGTTTCAGTCTTGATTAATTCCTTCCACATGCACTAGACCATATAGTTGGCCAAATCTGTGTTGAGAAACACTGTTAACCAACACTGTTTCATGCTGCTTTGCTCCACTGTGTGTGTGGGTGGCTGGTCGATGGTGGTAGATGATGATGATGATGATGCAGCAGCGCGGGACTCGTGTGCATGGATGAATTTAATTAATCTCGCTACCGTCAGTTGCACACAATTGCAATTAACTTGCAACACTCGCATAATTACAGGCGACCTCATGTTTTGCTACTTATCAGCATCAACACTGACCAACGTCAGCCGCCCGCCAACCAGATGGACAGACTGATGGGGACAGATACACTGTGTTGGCATTCGTGTGTCATGTGTGTGTGGGTGGGTGTGTGTGTGTGTGTATAGTGGTTGGCTCATTGGTCATTTGGTTGCTGCTCGGTTGGTGTTAGCGGTTGCTCGTCATCGTCATCGTCATCGTCATAGTTGTTGCTGCTGCTGTTGTTGGTCAACGACTGATTGCAAACGTTGTTGCTGCTGCCGCTGTTGTTGCTGCTGCTGCTGCTGTTCAAAATAGACAGGCCAGAGTCGTCGTTGTTGTTGTTGTTGTTGTTGTTAATGCCATGTATGCTATATGGCAAAGCCGATGTTGCCTTGTGGTTGAGCCACCTGGTTGTTGGTTGCTTTTACCTGCCTCTGCCTCTTCCGCCTCTTCCTCGTCGTTGTCTGTCTACCTGGCATCGCAGCAAATTAACATTTTGTAACGCGCATTTCGTTTGCCATTGCCGTTCATTTCACACTTTGGCTATGTGTGTGTGTGTGTGTGTGTGTGTCTGTGTGGGTGTATGTGACATGCATTTGACACGACAACTGGCCATTCCGATTGCCTTTGGACTGCAACTCAACTCACCGCTTGGACACCGCGACTGGCGCGCTTTTGTGGCAAATTGTTGTATTTGCGCTTGATTGGCAAATCAAATATTTGTTGCACATGACACACATACACCCACACCCACACCCACCCACACACACACGGAGACACAGACAAAGCAGCTGCTGATAGCCAAGAGAAGACAACTGGGCAAGTCAGACAGACAATCGGCGACTGCACAGTTGGGCTGGCGAAATTTAAAGCTGGAAAAACCAAACTGAAAGCCTGTAAAAATGTCCTTCGACACGGCCAAGGCTCCCTCAACTTGACCAACCCAAGTTGGCAATGAAATCCGCCTAAAAGGGCAGAGCAAGTGGCGTTGTTGTGTGGGTTTTTCCCTTAAACTTTTCCATTTGAATTAAAGAAAAATTTTAAATTAATTTCTTTTAGTGTAGAAATGATAAAAACAAACCAACTAGACAGACAGACAGACACATCCAAGCAGGCAAACAAACTGAACTTGAAGGCGAGTTGTAGGGAGATTTGCAGATGGATTTAAGCCTTAAACATGGGACAACTAATACTAATACAGCTACTCATACACACACACACACACACACACACACATATGTATGTATGTATGTATAGAGTGTCTATAGCAAAGATCCATATAAGGACAAATGCGGAAGCCAATAACAATGGCCTCTCATCCTTGGGTTTCCCTTTGGCTCTTCGGCATTTTCTATGCCGGCACTGCGTCGTGCTCTCCCTGGAGGCGTTAATCCTCAAGCCGTAGGAAATTACCTGTAACAGCATAACAATTACTTATTTCCGAAAGCTGCTCACACACACACGCGCACACACACACACACCCACACCGAGAAGCACATTTTAATGACAATCCTGTGGCAAAGTAGGTCGCTCGTTGGTTGCATGAAGTTTAACAGCAACAAGGACAACAAACATTCACAATACACAACGCAACAACAACAATAACAACAACAACAAAAACTAATTTCCGCCACGCCCCCTGCCCAACAAGGAGGCGGCTATGAAAACACAAAATAATAACAAAAAAAAACAAAAAAAACGAAACAAAAACGTAAAAAAATAAATGAAAAACACATAGAAAAAATATGGATATGAAAGCCAAAAACCAACAAAACAGAGAGAGAGAGAGAGAGAAAAAACGCCCACCGACCAGTGAATGCCCTAAGGGCAGCCACAAAGCCTGGCCGCCAACTTGGCAGACTTGAAGCTCTAAGATTTGCCCTCACAGTTGGAGGGCAACTGGAAAAGGCTGCTGGCCTAACGTGTATGTATATGTACATGTAAAGTGGGCAGCTACATGTAGATAAATGATATTCAATGTAGTTGGGTCCTCTCACAGGCTCACAGCCTCCCCTTGACCAACTGAACGCCTAAGCAAATGTATAAGCTTTGGCAAGCAATTATCGGGTTCGTAAACAGGCTAAGCAACCTAGCAAGGACATGATCCAACGATAATGAACTACATGGCAATGAGGGAATCTCGGCTAAAGCTTTTCCCAACCGATTTTAAAAGTCCTGACTCCCCTAGCTTTTTTCTACTAAAATAATTTTTTAATATGTCAAATATATATAAATATTTAGGTGAGTGTATATGAAGGATAAAGCAACTGTTTCACTCACCTTACTCTGTTAGACATTTCGCTTCTTTAATCATCTTCACTTTTCCATACATTTGTGGTTACAGTTTCTCACATTTTTAATTCAAATGTTTTCAAGTTCATTCAATTTGCTATACACAACCGACGGAACGCAAAACACAGAACAAAAAAGAGGAAAAAAAACCGTCGCGTCGTTCTCTAGCTTCCCTACAAAAATTTACACATACACAAGCCAAGCCACCGGCGCACTGGCTGCCCATGCATACATACACAAACGAACGGCGCAAAGGAGACCAGAAAAATTTTTGCGCCACCCCCACCTTCTTACTTGTTGCTGCCGAGCAGCAAAGACGTTTTGCAAGAAAAAAAACACGAAATTTACAGGTTTTCCATTGATTTACCATAAAACACGCGTTTGTTAATCGATTAAACATATTTAAACGAACGAATTAACGTTAAAATATTAAATTTTTTGTTTTTCCAATTTTTTCTTTGTAAGAAAATTTGCGCGGGTGAAAAAAGTACTGAAGCTGAGTGTTGGTAAGCTTTTCAAGGGATTTTGCAACAAAGTAAGGACAAAGAACGGTTATTTACACTAGTAAACAAAGTTTTCCATTCACTAAGAGGTACAAAAAATTTTTTTTCAAGGATTTCAATATTAATTTAGGTACAAAATATATAAAATAATGTAATAAGTTTATTAAAGATTATAATTGTCAAAATAATTATGGAATTTTCTTGTTTTAATATGAAAAATATTTTTATTATCTATAAAATAATCAAAATGGAATGCAAATTTCAATTATCATTAAACAGCTATTTAAATAGTCTTATTAAAACAATTTAAATGTGTGAAAAAATAATTTTTTTGTTTAATTTTCTTTTGCAATAAACAAAAAAACATGTTTCCTAGTGTAGCAAGTCCACCATAGTTTGAATCTGTCACAGACTTAACAACACTTGAAAGCATTTTCACCAGCCGTCAGCACTTTTTTTCGCCCACGCAGAAAAAATAGAAAAATGGAAAAATTAATATATAAATCTTAGTTCGTGGAAATAAATATGTTTAATCGAAAGAAAAATGTGGGATGTACGGTAAATCAATGAAATATCTGTAAATTTCGTGTTATTTTTCTTGCAAAGCTTGGGTGGCGGTGCAAAAATTTTTCAGTTCTCCTTTGCGTCGGTGTTTTAGCTTGTTTGTGTGTATGCGGTAATGGTAAGCCAGTGCGCCGTTGGCTTGTGTGTGTGAATAAAGCAAAGGCTCAGTGGCAGCGCTGCGCACAGGCATTAAAAACGGTAAATTTATCAGCAAAGCTAGAGAAGCAGTTGGCTGCTAGCCGCTGTTTTGTGTTTTTTTTTTCTTTTATGTTCTGTGTTTTGCGTTCCGTCGGTTATGTATAGCAAATTGAATGAAATTGAAAAAATTTGAATTAAAAATGCGAGAAACTGTAACCACAAATGTATGGAGAAGTGAAGATGATTAAAGAAACGAAATGTCTAACAGAGTAAGTTAAGTGAAATGAAAACATTAATGTTTATATTTAATTGACTCGTAAAAATTTTATTAATTATAGTAGAAAAAAGTACAGTTGGGGGAGTCAGGACTCTTAACATCGGATGGGGAAAAGCTTTAGCCGAGATTCCCTCCTTGCCATGTAGTTCATTATCGTTGGATCATGTCCTTGCTAGGTTGCTTAGCCTGTTTTCGAACCCGATAATTGCTTGCCAAAGCTTATACATTTGCTTAGGCGTTCAGTTGGTCAAGGGGAGGCTGTGAGCCTGTTAAAGGGCTCGACTGAGTAGGAATCGTTTGTTCTGCTCTTGATCACATTAGAGAGCTTCACTGTGGGCTCAGTAGATGGTATCTGTCTCATAAATGATTATCCCAGGGATTAAACAATAGAATAAAGATTTTCTCTATGTAAAGAAAAGATTTTTTACGTTTCCATTGAAGCGGATTGAAACTAGCAGGTTGGACTGACCCGTCAGCCTCTTAAGTTCCTTGGGCTGACCTGGGTGGGGAAAAAGAAAACACAAATAAATATAATAAGATGATAAAATGGATTTTGGTGTTTGGCCAGCAGGAAAAAAACCAACAAGTTTATGTGTCGTCGCCGTCGCCGTCGTCGTCGTCGTCCAGAACGATAAAAATCTCTTTCATTTCCCATTTGAATTTGTTGGCCTTATGTTGCTGTAACCTGCTGCCGTCTGGGCGGATACTGCAGCAGGGCGTACGGACGGACGAACGGACAGACGGACGGACGAGGCATCTTCTTATCGCTTGGCAAAAGACGGCTGTTGGCAGTAACGAAATAAATGCCGGATATCCTGGCTGCTGCCTCCTCCTTCTGCTTCTGCTTCTGTTTCTGTTTCTGTGTTTTTTAGAGCTGCAGGCTAAAGGCAACGGTGTGGTGTTAATAGGCGCACGACATTACAGCAACAACACTGAGGCAACAGGGTGACTACAACAACAGAGAAACAAAACAAAAAAAAAATTTGTTGAACAAATGCCTCCCAGCTGAGTAGGACATGACGGCTCCAGCTCCCTCTCGCCCCCTCTCTCTCTCTCTCTGTCTCTCTCTCTTGTTCTCCTGCACAGACTCTGGACTTTAATAGATTTGGCGGCTTTTTGGAAGCATTAAGTTTGGCCTGCGTTTAGCTTTTTGTTTTCCTTTTCGTTCTCTCTTGTCTTCCCTTGTGTTTGCCTTTTAATAATTTTTTGTCGTTATTTTTTCCCCTGTTTTTTGTTATCCGGGTTCAATGTCCGTTTGGCCAATTTGCCATACGACTTGGTCTTATTGATTTTGGCGTGGCTGTGGACGAGGCCGCAGCGTTTAATTTGTGGCCACCGTTTTCCATCCAGCCGAAGCATGAAAAAATCCTGAATCCATGAAAAAAAAAAAATCCAACAGATTTTGTTGAAGCAAATGACGTTGATTCTCTTGATGATTTCACTTTGCAGCGTTTCACACGTTGAAAATGTGAATTTTTCAGCCCGTTGGTGGCCTTTGGTCCCCTGTGTTTCGTTCAAGGCAAGACAGTCGGGGTGGTCGAAGGTCGGACAACAATTCTAGCTGATGGAAAAAGTAAAAGTAAAACAAAATCAAATTGAAACCATAAGAGATGATGGAAAATATCACAGAGAAGTCTGAATGCTCTTTACAAGGAAATTTCTTTGGGTTTCTCAAGTGGTTGGTTGACTCATATGAGCTTGATGAAGTCTTCTGGGTTCAGGCTGCCATGGGACTGTGGGTGGTTGTGCACACCACCACCGCTCTGTCTGTCTGTATAGCTTAGCTGATGGACCGTAAGTGCGAACTGCTTGAATTGCTTCTGCCAAAGGCACAAGCCGATGGCAACGCAGGCAGCGGAGGAAACAAATTGGAAATATGAAAACTGCAAACTGGGTAACAACAAATCAACAAACCGATCGGCCGGACAAGCGTGCGACAAGGATTCGTTCGATTCTACCGCATCCACCCAGTCACCAGCCACCCAGCCACCAGCCACCCATCTATCCATCCACCCACTGCTATTGGATGTTATTCAGGTGTCGTCGTGGCTCTGGCTGTGCTGGCTGCTGGCTGCAGTTCGGCGTTTCGGAAGCCGGATGTTAACGGCAACAGCATTGGCAATGGGCAATGGACAGCGGCAGAGGCAGCGGCAGCGGCAGCGGCAGAGGCAGAGGCAGCAATAGGAGCAGCTGCAGCAGGATGCAAACTTGGCAGCGGCACAAAAGAGGAAATTAAAATATGCAGACACAAAACCGCGCGTTTTGAATTTTGGCGCGATTTTTGGTTACGGTTTTGCATAAATTTTGCCCTCCAACTGGGCTGGTTGGTGGATGGGATGGATAAACCAGGCGGCTACCACCGGCTACCACCGGGTCATGTATCATCAAAATATGCAAATCTCAGTGTGCCGGGGCAACGTGAACTCCGGCTTGCCTGCCTGTCTGTCTGTCTGTCTGCCCCGTCTGATTGTTACCGTGTGGGCCTGTGTGTTTGTGTTTGTCTATCTGTTTGTTTGTTTGTTTGTTCGCCTGTTTGGTTGGTGTGGGTGGGTGGTCAGCTATGAAACTATGAAATTAGTAGCAGTAAATAAGACCGCCAGAAGCTCCACGAGCCGCTTGATGAGGTGGGACGGAGCGAGAGTCACAGCCAGAGCCGCAGTTATATAGTTGAGCATGAATGCTGGGGCCAAAAGTCATTGCCGCTGGCTGCTGGAATTTATACTTAACAAGGGACCGACAAGGCCACCGCCCACTGCCCCACCACCCCAGGCTAAACACCCAACCCCATGTGACTGTCCCTGGGCCTGGGTTTATCCCATGTTCAACTGGCTATTGAACAAGAACAAGAACAAGGAGTTTAGTCATGACCAGGCCAGACCAGGGCAGACCAGGCCAGGCCAGGCCACCATCAAGGAGCAGCAACAACAGCAACAACAACAATAGTTAGCTGGTGGCTGTTGGTGCTGCTGCGGTGCATGTGGCAAAACGATTTATGCTCTGCCAGATAGAAATCGATTGAACTCTGCACTCTGCATCCGGTATTCGAACCTTCAACGGCAGACAGTTACACCAGATAGGGGCGGGGCGTCAAGGGGCTCGGCGAAGGGTATCGGTAAGTGTTTAGATTGAATGTAAACTGCACTTATGACAATGAACAAGTGACCTGGCAATACAAGCAGCCGACATCTCTCAATGGTGACCCCAAAGCCATCTTTACCATTCAACCTGCAAGGATTCTGTTGCCAGCACAGTGGGACAGAGACGTGGGAAAAATCCTCGGGAAAGCTGATCAACTCTGTTTTTAATTTCATTTTCATTTATTTAAGTTTTTTTTATTTTGATTTTTGCTGTCTGCTTGGCAGTTAGAATTTTTCTTGATTTTTTCTATTTTTCATGCCTTTCAACCAGAGTTCAGAGATGCAACGAGTGGAAATTTTCTTCAAAAACTGCATGACAAACACCAGAGGGTAACCTCCAATCAGCTCAACCCTCGGCTACCCAGTTAACTGGGGGGGCTGCCTGTTTCTATCATCAGTGTGGCGGGCGCTTCACGTCATCCCAACGCAGTTGCAGAGTCTCTGCAACCATTTCTATTCCATTTTATGATTTATGGCGCTGAAATATTAGTTTTGCTTATTTCATATAGACATGGCCCACTGCTCTTACCTCCCTGCTGCTCTTCCCCCGCCCTTGTTATGGGGCCCAGATACATGTAGCAAAGAATTGTTGGCCATGATGTAGCAGCTTCTGTTGTACCGCTTGCACGGGGGGGGCCACGTCCAGGTTGCATACCTCATTTTATGTGCCTGGCGAGAGCGTTTATAATAATCATAAAGGTGCCACAGGAGGAGCACGTGGCAAGCTCTGGCTGTGGCTCTGGCTGTGGCTCTGGACTTGAGCTGTGAGCTGTAGGCAGGGGGAATCTGCTTGGGCACAGCTTTTGCTTTGCACTGGGTGTGGCTGGTTGGCTGGTGTCTTCAGGGTGCTGCCTGCCAATTGGATTTTAGCTTTCCCACCTTTCGCACCTTCGATCTGTGTGCGTGTGGCCCTGTGTGTGCGTGTGTGTGTGTGTGTGTGTGGGTTTTCCTTTAATAAATTGCCACTTGCACTTATTTTGCAGTCATTGCAAATTGGCTTTTATGCCACAGCCATAGCCACAGCCATTGGCACAGGCAGGATCCCCTCCACACACACGGACCCCATTGCCCCCCCCATTGCCGATTGTCACAGGCGTCCTTGTACGTTTCAAGTGCTTTGATTATGGGCGCTGCTGCCATCGTGTCGCCAGCAGCACCTTGTAACCCATTGTTACCGTTATTTTTTCTCTCGTGTCATACGCAAATGCGTCGCCAAAACTGGCGACAATTGTGTGAGAAAACATTACGCAGATGGTGACGATTGTCTTGTTACACTGAGAACTTTGCCTATCGATTTTGCTATAATTTAGGCATCGAAAAATCTAGTTAAAAGGCTGACAAATAACCGCAATTGGTAGAGTCAGGCAAGGGCTTTAGAAAAATCATTTTAAAATGGCAAAAATTGTTTTTTTCAAGTGTTTTTTGCCTGGTGGCTCTGGTTTGCACTCGCATGTTGCATGTCAATTGTAGCTTTGAGCAGTTTTTCACGCTGTTTTTGACGGCGGCTCATTAAAAACGAAACGAGGAACCCAAAAAAATAAAAAAAAAAATGACAAAAAAACAACAAAACAAAGTCAAAGGTAAAGGTAAAGCCGACACGCAACTGTCAAAGACGGCAACATTCTGAAGGTCTGAGAACAGTTCAGTTCAGTTAGAGCCTAATGTGGCAGGCAGGCGGGAGGGAGGGGGGGCAGCAATAAAAGGGCGGTGCCAGGCGCAGTTTACATATTCATTTTGTCACACCTCAAAACAACACACACACACACCCACACACCTGTCAAGACAAGAAAGAAAAGGAAAGAAACCAACCGAACCGACCCTGAGCCAACAACCATCAACACCATTCCAGGTTACCTACCCTTGTGTCTCTCGGTGCGTGTCAATCGCTTGATGTGTTTATTTGGCAAAAGCATCATCAACTGCTCCAATAATCGATGTGTATGACAATTAGGTAGCTCCAAGTGGAGCAAATGGAATGGGGTGCGGGACGGGACGACGACGACGACAAATGACACTTGGTGTTGGGTCGTTGGTTATGCATTATTGTGGCGTCAAATTGAGAGCCAGAGAAAGAGGGGGGTGTGTGTCAATCTTTGATTCAAATGTCACCCAGTCAATTGCTCGATGACACACCAAAGTCACTAGACTTAAGCTTTCTCTGCTCCAGGGGGGAGGTTCTATCCTTAGTGGATGGTTGAACCCACCTACTTGATCACTAAACACTTGAATTTAATTGTTATTTTGCTCAACTCAAGACTGTTCCGGCCATAGTTGCTCTCTCTTATACCGTTGATAGTCAAGTCTTGTCTGCATCTCTCTCATCATCATCATCAATGTTGTTCTTGACAGCTGCTTTGGCCTGGCAAATGAAATTTAATTTTATGACTCATTATTTCGCACAGCAAAGCAGACAGAGAGAGAGGGAGACAGAGAGAGAGTTGCCTAAGAGTATTAACACGCATATGGAGAGCTCATAAATTTTGTGTTTTTTTTCTCTCCGTTTCCATTTTCTTTTGGCAAAAAAAAAAAAAGGCAGGAAGAAGCAGAGACATTAAATGAGCTCTGTGACACTTTCAGCTATGCCAACCGTAACTTTTGTCGTCCGCTTGCTTCATTGTTGTCAACGCACAAGGAGCCTCTAGCCTACCTACCCACCCACTCACCTGCCACCATAAAGATCCTGGTTTATTTGGCTTATTTATTTGCCGTCGTTTTATGCACATTTTAACTTTCACTTTCTATACAATTGCCATTTGTGTCGTGTGTGGCTCTGTGTGGAGTGAAGTGCGGTGCGGTGGGGTTGAAGCCTTGGGGGGTTTCATGTCTATTTAAATCGAGGCGAAATCAATTTCGGGATTCACGTTTTATACACACACAAGGCAAACATAAAATTCGCGCATGAAGTGCGATTCCACGCTACTTAAAGATGGGAACCTTCTCAGGCCTTCGCAGGGACACAGGAGAGGATGAGGGAGAGAGAGGCTAAAGAGAGATGTATGAAGTCGTTGTTGGGTAAGCCTGATGCATTCACATTAAGCACATTGTGCCAGTCGAAACATATTGTTGACAATTGAAATGTTTTTTTTCACTGCGTTTGTTCGTGTGGAAAAGATTTAGCAAACAACACAGGGGCGGCGTCCTCAGGAGAAAGGGGAAATATAGAAACGATTAGACAGATGTTTTTCTACTCTAATCTAAGGGGAATATAATAAAGAATTTAATTCATTTGATAAATAATAAATAAATAAATAAATAAATAAATGAATTAAAATAAATTTAATAAGAAATAAAAAATCTTCGCCTGCGTAGAGAACAGATCCTTAGGCCCCTTGATGAGCTGGCTTTGCTCTTCAGTTTTACATGGTTTTATACGCTTGAATATAATTATATAGATGGTTTAAACGGATAGATTAGGTCTGCTGACTGGAATGTGCAGGATTTTTGTATTTTAATGAAACAACAAACTCCTGTTAAAAAAAAATATTCAAGTTGCTTAGCGCTTGGTTTGTTCAATGGAATCAAATGAAAGTAAAAGTCATGCGGAATGCCCATCAGCCATCTGAGGGGGGTCTGACAGGGGACAAGGGACGCGCCTAAGACTCTGGTCTTATCTAGAGTTCAACCTGCTCTTAACTATCTGTGTTGCTGTGTTGGTGTGTTGGTGTGTGTGTTTGTGTAAGTGTATTTGGGTGCAAAAATAATCGTATTTCCGATTTGCGATTTGTGATTAACTTGGCGATAAACATTTTCTTTTCTTTTTTCCTTTTTCCTGATGTTGTTTTTGCTGTTATGGTGCGTGTGCTGACTGCCTGCCTGCCTGCCTGACTGCCTGCCTGTCGTCATTGTTTGTTTTTGTTGCTGGTTAAGTCTGCCGCTGCCGCTGCTGCTGCTGCTATTGTTGTTGTTATTATTATTGTAGGTTTTCTGCTTCTTTACACATTTATTCCAAATATTTATTTGTTTGGCTGATTCGATTCAGTTGTCGTCGTTGTTGCTGCTGTTGCTGCTGTTGCTGCTGTTTTTCTTGTGCCTTTTGTGCATTCGAGCATAAATATTAAACGTTGATTTCAAATGAAACGGAAAACTTTTATTTATTTACTTTTCCTTCCCCCTTTCCCCCCCATTGCCTGCCTCAAGTGTTGATAATACAAAAATAAAAGGCAAGTTTGACCCACCAAGAGGTGACTTGACAACCAACACAAAACTGTTTGAGTTTTCAATTAAAAAAAAAAAAAAATTACAAACGCTTGTGGCTTCCTATGTCGTCAGCCAACATGAAGGCGGGGCTACAGAAAATTTTTGAATAGTTATTCATAAGCACGTTGTCCGGGCATGAATCAATGCAAAAAATCAGTGCAAAGTCCAAGCAGACTATGAGGGGGGGTCAGTCAGCCAGTCAGGCAGGCAGCTTGCGGGAGGGGGGGTGTAAAGTTGCCATTGTACAACAGACATTTTATCAGCAAACATTTACTTGGACTTTGGACTTTTCCCCCATAATGATGATGATGATGACGATGACGATGAGGCTGCCTTTCCCTTGCCTTCCCTTGGCTTACGCATTTGTGAGGCTCATGTTGCTGACGAAGGCGGCAACATTATCGCCAGCAACATTATTCATTATCGTTTGGCCAGCATGTCTGTGTGTCTGTCCACCTTCCCGCCCATTTTCAAGTTGGTGACATTGCAACAGATACTTCTGTGTGCACTGCATGTCCTGCTTCAAGTTGTGCTTCCTGCTGCTGCCACCATCAGCAACCCAAGAAGTCAATGAAGCTGCATCACGTTGGCCAGCCTCCCGCATCTCTGTTGGCCCTGTTCGGGCTGCCTTTTGAGCCACATGAAAGTCAAACTCTGGACAAAGTTTTCTACTGGCATGAAAAAAAAAGGGGAAAAAAAAACGCACAAACAAGGCAACAGGAAGGCGAGGCAACAGCGCAGTTGCAGACTCAAAGTCAGCGTTGGAAAACTTCCGTTTCAACTTGTGCTCTGGCAATTGCTGTTGCCTGTTGTTGCAGTTTGCATTTCCCTCACAGTTTACAGTCTCCAGTTACATCATTATCTATGGTCAGATGTCAAGATCATCAAGCTTCTTTAGCTCTAAAAATTGAAAACCTCCGGAAAGATTCTCCCCAATGGCAAAATGTGTGTCCTTTGACTGCCTTCTACCATGATGAGATCATGAACTTAGGTAAAAGCGTTGCCCCTGCCGCGGGATCCTATTGTTAAAGCAGCAAAGGGTATTCGATGAATCGTTGAAAACTTTGCCAATACAACTGTCCATAATTGTTGTTGGTATTTTTCATATTTTTATTGTTGGTCGCCTGCAGCTGGTAGCTGGAAGCTGGTAGATGGCAGCAGTATTTCAAAATTTTCGTATCCTGCGTGCGAACAGATCGCCGGCATGCTGTCGTCCATCGACTGTGTCTCCTACTTGCATCTTTCATCTTCCATCGTTGACCTCGGCCCGCTCCTGCCTGCATGTTCAACATTTTCAGACAGTTGTTTTCAGTTGGCTTCAGATTTTCATGGCTTGCACAGTTTGAGCCTCTTGAATATTTTGCATTTATGCAAAAGGCGATGGCGATGGCGTTGGCGTTGGCGTTGGCGTTGGCAATGGCGCTGCCAATGGGTGGCCAACTCACAAAAAACTAAATGGAGCGCAGCTTGCAGTCATCCAAACGATACACCCAGCCATCCCTTGGCTCTTGCCACTTCTTCTTCTTCTTGTCATCTCTTCTGTACCTTAAGGATGGTCGGGACATACTGAGACGTCGCTGCCGCTGCCGTCTCTTTGGCAAGAGTTGAAACTTTTGTGTTTCGTGCGGTTTTTCTGTGACATTTTCGTAGATTTTGCTTTGGGGAGAGTTTTCTTCTCTTTAGAGCCGCCGGCCAGCGATGCTGCATGTTGAATGATGATCCCCCCCTCAGGGCTGGATGGTAACTTTGGAGCCAACCAACATGGGCGCCTCTGTAAGTCTTGTGTGTCTAAAATTTATAAAATTTTTAGCTCCCCTGTCGTTTTCCATTGCTTCCATTTTCATTTCTTTCTCCTCCGCTTGCTGCTGCCGCCACTTGCTGAACATTTATGTTTAATGAATATTTCTTGAAAGCCAAAGGAAAACTGCAATTCACAGGGGCGTGGGGCAAGGTGGGTTTGTCTGTTGCCTGATAAATTGAAATGAATCATAACAATTTACCCAGATGGTTAAATGAATGAATTTTCAAGGCAAAGTCCAAGACTTAAACTATCTTAAATACATTTGATGGATTTAATAAAGTGAAAAGAATTTTACTCTTTAAACCCATCAATGTTGTTTACAGAAACAGCCTCTGGGCTGGTGTGACAATTATTTTACAATAAACAGTAAACGACAGTTGAAAGCCTTAGAAAGAAACTTGGTCCCCTAGAGTCGACGACTATTTCATGGCAAAATCCAAGGGGGAATGCAGACGCGTTTCCTTTGAAGGTGCCAACTGACTGCAATCGTTTGCACAACTGCAGTTTAATGTATTCAATTGAGCTGAGCTGCAGTAGTTGTAACTCTGGTTTTTTCTAGCTGTTTACATTCGATAATCATAGTTTTGCAGATTCTGAGCTCAACGAATTGATGAGGAAAACTGACATTTTAGTTCCAAGTGATTCAAACAAAATGATGATTTGTTTATGGCATTCATATCTGTCAGGTTGGAAACAAAAACGAAATAAAAAACGTTTATTTGACAAATATTTTGATTGATTTATGATCCATTGAAATGATAAAGAAAATTTGTGAATAATTTACCATTGATAAGATGATTTGAGGAGATAGGAAAGAGCTGGTTGCCACTGTTTTTATTTAATAGAAAATATAACAGAAAAGCAAGTGACTATACCCGGACTTTAAAGGGTATTTTATTTACAAAATCGTTGTTGTTTACAGCCCTTGGGTCTTCAAAGCTTTTATTCGGTCTTATGGCCTGATAACTACAGCCACAACTAACCATTAGAGACTACGATTCAGCATAGAAGTAATCACAAGCGTATAAACCTATAAAATTATATGTATATTGAACAGTATATAGACGTAGAGACATACAGACGCGTCTATATAGTTGTAAGAATGCATTTTAATTAAAATATTTGTGTAAAAAGCCGTTTCGAAACTGGAAATGAGAGGGTTGGTGACTTGATCGGGTTTTTTCTTTATACAATACTAAGCACACTGACTAGACTTTGTTTTGATTTTTGGTTTTCCCTCTTCGATTAACGTCTGGAGCCGTGTTATGCTAATCCATTGACTTTGGAAAAGCCAGAGACTTGTACTAACTAACAGATACAGATACAGATACAGCGAGAGCGAGATACGGATTGCGGTTGCGGATCGGGGTTCGTTGCATTCGCGAGGCCATCGAGACGCTCAGTTGAGTGAATTGCATTGACTTGATAGTGCGACGCTTCCAAGTCTCAGCATTTAATTCCGTTTCGATCATTATACATTGAAGAACAATACATATCTGACGCGGGAAAACGGGTTTTCTCAGGCAACCGAATGGAATTATTTTGGTGCCTCCTTTTCGTTGTGGCCGTAGCCCAAGTGACTGGCCAGCAAAGGGCCAGGGAGAGTAAGCAAACCAATTGAAGTTAATTTTTGGTGCTAGAGAAAAAGAAACACAAAGAAACCGTTTTATAAACCTTCATAGAACCCATCACACACTACGGCAATTGCTTTACGGATGATTATGGAGCGGGTCGATGCATGATGCGCAACGATTGTGATTTCTATGATGTTGAGATTTTGGATACGTCGAGTAAACGTCAGTGCTTCTCACCAACCAGGCCGACATTGGTAAGTTTGTTAGCTGACCAGCAGGTCAGAGACAGACAGCAACTTGATTTGTTATCCGATCCTAACTATCATATGCAAGGGTATCGAAGCTTCAAAAAAAATATGTCTCAAGAGACGGAGAAAAAAAAAACGAATTAATTGAAACAGACACTGTGAACTCAATAGCTCTCAAGTGTTGTCAGCTTATCGTTTTCCCCTGATGGTATCATCAGCGCACCATGACGTCTATGACTCTTGGTAGAATAACCTATAAATTCTTTGCAAACCGCATGAAAACCTCTCCAGAGACAGACAAACCAATAGGCTGTCGATTTAATTACCACCTACAGATTAAGTTGTCCGACTCAACAGCCGTTTTTGGACGACCCTCTCGTTGTTGCTAACCGTTTCTGGTCACATTACAGATCTGCTGTCCGCGTGAGAAAAACGCTCTGCCGTTAGTATCTCCTCGTCTGGACAACGGCACTAGCACCGCTTCGGCCACCACTACAACCACTACAACAACAACCAAACCACCGGGTCAACCTACAATCCGTCAGTGGGGCTCACAGCAGAGGGCCTCAGTGGCGCTGTCACCATCGACACCAGACGACCTGCCTCGCTTTCCACATTGTGGTGTCGGATTTTCATTTAAGATATTCGGTGGTGGCGAGACGGGCATTCAGGAGTTTCCCTGGACCGTTTTGCTGGAATATACGCTGAGTAACGGTGTCAAGGATTACAGTTGCGGAGCCACCTTCATTGCCCAACGTTGGGTGATCACCGCCGCCCATTGTGCTCACGCCGAGTTTCTCATAAATAAGAATCTGACTGGCGCTCGGCTAGGTGAATGGAAGCGAACGACGGATCCGGACTGCATTAAGGATTTCAAGGGAATTTGGGTTTGTGTGCCACGTTTCATTCAGGCCACCGTTGATCGTGTCCTTGTTCACGAACAGTTCGATGTGGCTAATCTAACGAACGATATTGCCCTGGTGCGACTATCGCAGCCGGTCGAC
>JAWNPV010000366.1:0-11209 GCA_035078785.1 Collessia kirishimana
TATAGGGAAGTGGTCGCTGCCATGAAGGTCATCTAGGGTGGACCAGCTATATCTATGGGCAATGTTTGGGGATATCATTGAGATGTCGACATGTTGAGAGATGGGTAGCCGATCCAATATTTGGGTGGACAAGGTTATTATCCGTAATAACGCGTTCAATATTGTTACCACGTGAATTGGTATGTGAGAATGCCAATAGGGAGCTCCACGAATTAAAGTCACCAACCAATATTATTATTAGAGGCCCACTGATTTCGTTAAGAATATCGGAGATTTCGCGGCTTGAGAAAGCTTGGCTGGGAGCGATATATGTATTTATAATGGTAATCACACTGCCAAGGCGTAGTCGCAACATAGGAACATAGGATATTGGATTTTTATAGCGTTACACGAATGTGGATTATGTCTTTTGATAAGCACACCAATGCATTGGATTTTTGAAGAAGAGATAGCTCAAATTGTGTGGTAAGTGAGTTTCTTGCAGACATAAAACATCAAGCGAGGGATCTTTTACCAAGAGAGTAAATTCGTTGTGATTAATGAATAAGCCATTTATATTTCACTGTACAATTTTAAGAGAGAATGTAAAAGAGAAATGGATAGATTTATGTTTGCAAGATAGCGGAGTATCAATGGAGAAAGATCTGCCTAAAAGACAAGATCATCCAATGATGTATCCGAGTCTTCTGTAGAAATTTGTGTAGGGTTATTGGAGTCATGTGAATTGTTAATATTTTTTGAAAAATTAGGGTTGTTTTGATAAGTCGTTGCTAGGGATTCTGCTGCTACGAAGTTAAGAGCAACAGATTTATCAGTTTTGTTTTGGGTGTTTTCGTGAGAGAGTGGATGTGGTTGTGAAGAGATGCTAGAGGCAGGAGCACTGCCTGAGGTGTTTTAGAGCGTGTGTTAGCGTGCTCTTGGCGATTCTCGTGCTTATCGCAATTAACCGCTAGTTTGTTTTCAGTCAAAGCTGTAGCTGAATAATTTTTAGGGGTAGCAGCGTATGTGGTTGATGAATTTGTGCGTATTTTTGGTTGTTGTTGTTTTAGGATTATGCGAGCTTCCCGCATACTGCACTTCTTTGCTGTTTTAATTTTGAGTAGCTCTCTTTGGTGTAGATATTGTGGGCAGGAAGGGGAGGAGGCGAAGTTGTTACCGTTGCAGTTGGCACAGAAGGTGCGTGTGCAAGGTTCTGGAAGGTGGGGAGTTAGGTTACATGTGACGCATGTGGCAGAATTTTTACAGTGTTTTGCCGTATATCCCAATAGTTGACAAGTCTTGCACCGCATGAGGTTGAGAATATATTCCCTAACTTTGACCGAGTGCCAAGAGATGTCAAGCTTGCTGGATAAGCTATAAAGATCAAAGGTGATCAAATTTACACCGGTGGGCTTTGTGATGCCTTCAACAGTTCGAGAAAACTTAAAAATAGAATAAAATTCTGAGATTTAAGCTCTTTAATGATTTTTGCGTCAGGGATGTTAATAAGGTAGGGAGCATAAATTGTGCCTTTAACAAAATAAAGAGATTCTTGAAGCTTGCATACAATGTCACATATGTCAGGCAAGTGAGTGAATGCTCTGAATTTATCAGCGACCTGCTTGGATTTCACCAACACCAATAGGTTGCCATCGCGGAGAGTGGATATCGAAATGATTTCTTTGCTGATAATGTGTAATGCACGGTGTACAGCGAAGCATAAGAAATCGGAAATAGGCTTGTCGGTGTTCTTGGAGCCAATCATGAGAAATTTAGGGTTATGTTGGAATGTAGTAGATTGGGGTAAATCGGGAAATTTATCTGGGAATTTTTGGTATGGCCTTTTTTGTTTTTTTGCTTCGGGGCTAACGCTAAGGCAAGCAAAGCGGTTATCCCCCAGATTAGGTGGCCCAGGGGCCATGTTGATGATGTAAAATAAGAGTGCACTGAACGTTTAATATAACTGCACGTGCGCGGTAATGAGAAAATGAGTAGAAAGTGGAATAGAAAAAATCACTTAAACTTGATAGGCTCGCAGACGTCTGAGAAACTGAATTTAATAAAACATAATTTTTAGTTTACGATGCACGTCTGCTAAAGATGAGCGACAGTTCGAAAATGAAAATATAAATTTCACCATATTTAAGCTCAATGCTCTCTTTAAGTAATATGGGTCCATTTTATAGTTCGTGGAAACTGTGAGTTTCTAGAAAAACTATATATAAAAAAATTACACAAACTTTATGTTGAGAGGGTTATAAGGCTCGCATTTTATTTTGTTCCATTAAGCTTGTTAAAAACAATAAATAAAATCATATTCTTTAACCTTTGTTATCCAATATGTACTTAAGAATAGTGTAGTAATGTTATATTATCAGGGATATTTGCACAAAATTTGAACATAAGACAAATCAAAATAGCAAAGCCACATACAATATTTAATAATGGGGCCTGATATGCCAATGTGTTATATTCTATTATCTCATATGCTCGCATTCATATGTTATTATTTATTAGCCATAAAAAAATAATTTTAAAAGCGCTCGCTGACGAGTGGTATTATTCACATCAGCTTAATACTCGGAACAACTAAGCTACAATTTTAATAGATGTATTTAAGTTTTATATGGCCTTTTAAAATAGGAAAAAAAGTGTTAGTTTTCCAAGTGTCGCCGCTGCAGTTCCTGAATTAAGTATGCTTTTTTGATAAGAAATAAATTATTAATTTAATTAATAATTATGATAAAAAAAAGGTAATATGAAAAATATAGATTTTACCATTAATTAAGTAAAACATGAGTTGTCTCTTAAATTTATTAAAAAATCTAATATCTTATTTTATCTATTTAGCTTAGTTTAAAATTATTCCAGACGCAATTCTGTTACATGCAGATGGTACTGATTTTTTAGTATGAAAGAGAAATAATTATTAAAGCAGACCCATACCTAACTAATGACAACCACATTGCTCGGCCACTGCGTTTTGGTATTTGGTCAGATCAACAATATCCTTGTTTAAATAACGCAGTATGGTTACAGCTCCAAGAACAGTGGGCACACAAAATGGTTTGGGCAAATCGGGCTGTTTTAGATGCATAAGGGTCTGGACTATTGCGTGATTTGTGGCATTCATTTTTGAACCAAGTGGAAAATTACAGCCGCCACCACAGAAGTATGCCTCAAACTTCTTAGGGGCAATGACCCAGTTGTGCATTTGTAATTCTTCAAAATCAATGGTGAATTTAAGTCGCTGGCAAGGCTGTGGCGGTTTATATTGTTCCGAATGTAACTGTATGTAATACGGTGGCAACCCAGACGACTTGCGTCTGTGCAGGTTTCGTTTGTAGCGCTGTTTTTGAATCCTTGCTAGTGGTTGATGTCCAGTAAAATAACCCACAATGAAAGGCTGCAAATTGGACCGCGTTGCCTGTGGAGGAATAAATCCAACATCCAAGGCACTTAACTGTGTGCTAGTTATTGAGATACGCAGTTCGTAGCGCGGTTGAACACTCTTATTAAGTAACCATATGCTTAGGGCCTGTGTCACATTAAACTCAAGCCAGCCTTTATAAGTGAACGTGGTATTTACTGACTGCTCAATGCGATAACCGCCATTCTTGTGTACTTTTCTATATATGGACACCGTAAAATTGTGGTTTCCCTTCTCTGACGTGGGCAGCTTATAAAGTCTGAAATTGGCCTGCAGCAAGGTTAAATCTGTGGGAACATCGTTTGTATTTACAGTTATGTGCATATCCAATTCCTCGCTCCGCAGTCGGGGTTCTTTTAAGCGACTAGAGAAGGTCAATATGCTATTGCAGCTGTAAATTTCTTGGCGATCCTCGATGGAAATCAATAATTTATTGTCCAAAAAACGCTTCTGACGCCGGAGCACTACTTTTTTCGGTTTTTGATCCTCACTTATTTCATTGTACAGCTCAATCAAGAATTTCGTGGCTGAATTGCTAAGATTTGGCTTGATTACTTGGTCGAGGTATTCACTTAGATCCAAAAAATCGAGCAAATCAAATTGTTCGGCGATGGGATGCTGCTCATAGGCATCTGACTGAATATAGTTATTGGTGGTAATGTAGATGGCACCGCCGACAAACTTTGATAACAACAGAAGCAGAATCATTACTGCTATCGTGTGCTGCTTTCAGTTGAAGCATTTACTGATTCTAGGCGTTGTAACGCATGGTTTTATATACATGGTCCCTGGCTGATGCGGCAGGTAGCACGTTAGTTTTAAGACAGGTAGAAACAGAGAGACAATGGCCTAAGTCACCTAAGCTACGACCCACATATAATCTAGAATTTGTAGCAGATGGTAGGCGGCTTAGACCGAAGACATTGGCCTACGATAAATTTTGCTATTTATCTCATTTTAATTACTTTCTTTTGTTTGGTTTATGATCGCTGCAGGATTCTTACAAATTGAAAACAGCCGCGAAGAGGATCAAGGCAAATATGAATGTGTGGCAGAGAACTCGGTTGGCACTGAGCACTCCAAGGCAACCAATTTATATGTTAAAGTGCGTCGCGTTCCGCCCACATTCTCCCGTCCTCCAGAACCCATCAATGAAGTTATGTTAGGCTCAAATTTGAATCTATCCTGCATTGCTGTTGGTTCGCCCATGCCTCATGTTAGGTGGATGAAAGGTAAGTCCGCATACTACTTAAAACTTCAGTAATTTAAACCCTATACATTTTATATATCTTGCTAGGCGGTAATGACCTAACGCCTGAAAACGACATACCCATTGGTCGAAATGTACTGCAATTGAGCAACATACAAGAGAGTACAAATTTTACTTGTATTGCCGCCTCTTCTCTGGGCCAAATCGAGGCTGTTTCGGTTGTCAAGGTGCAATGTAAGTATTGGTAACGTACTATGGGAAAAAAAATTGGGTCATTTATTGTAATTTTGTTTCATAGCTCTCCCAACGGCCCCTACTGATGTCCAAATTTCCGAGGTAACTGCCACCTCGGTACGCTTAGAATGGTCTTACAAAGGGCCGGAGGACCTGCAATACTATGTCATTCAATATAAGCCAAAAAATGCGAATCAAGCTTTCAGTGAAATTAGCGGTATTATTACTATGTATTATGTGGTCCGCGCCCTAAGTCCTTATACGGAATACGAATTCTATGTGATAGCTGTCAACAATATTGGCCGAGGGCTACCATCGGCTCCAGCGACTTGTACCACGGGTGAGACAAGTGAGTATCTAAGCGTGCGTGCCTCTTCACTCAAAAGAACCTTTACTAACTGCAGATACTTGTCTCTCAAACATGCTACCAAAAGGACTTTTAAGCCAATTTAGTGTATTAGACATTCATGTGCCTGAAATTGTGTTTCTGCTCTTCTGTAACTTTTATGTTAAAATTTTAATTATAACCCTTTCTCTTTATGACCTTTTCTTCTTTTCTTCGGTTTATTTGGTGTGTGTTTGCTCGTGTAGGTGATTTTTCATTTGGCGGCACAAGTAAGTATCATTAAAAATCCCAAATGAAATTTTATGTTCGAAAAATGGCTAAAACTATTTCAATAACAATTGAAAAGATCAAAACAAAAAATAAACAAAAAAATACATAAAATAGATAGCATCAAAGGTGAATGCAATGCCAAAAAAACGTTGTAAACGCACTAAAAATCTGATATTTTACATATTTGTCCGTTTTCATGGTATACCCACACAGCAGGCAACGCATAAGGCTTGCATTAGTATGTGTGCGTATAAATGCATTGTCTCTTGCTCGCATTGACTTTAAGCATGTGTTTGTATCCTTGTGTGCGTATGCAAAGATGTTTTAGCTATGTATTTGCGTGAAGGGTGGTAACTAAGTCTGTTCTTTGTTCTTTTCCGTTACACTTAATATTAGGGAAAATATTTTTTTTTTGCAGAATCCCGTATAAAAATTAAAAAGTTTTATTGCTGCAATGACGAGTGTGCTTATCGCTTGCCTTATATCATTTCAGAATAATATTTTCACGGCCAAGGTTAATGGGACGTAATAATATCTAGGAAAGGGAAGCAAGCATAAGCAGGTTGCCGCATTGCTGAAAAAGTGGTATTGGATTCAGTTTTCTTTCTACACCCTGTTGTTAGTTTTATGTGCAAGCTGTCGAATTATGTACCTAGTTTTCAAAGCATCTATGAATTGTAATAGACGAATACAAAAGCAAACAATGTGATTTATGAATAATACATATTTGTCAACTTTAATATGTTGGATTGTGAATCAATGCACTCAGGATAAATTTAACACATGTCTTTATAACTCAATTTATATTTATATAGACTAGCACTCCAAATAAAAATGATAATCAACTTTTGAATCTAATTCCATATTTTTTAAATCTATTACGCTTCATTTTTTAGTGTTTTGTGTGTGTGTTGCTGATTATGTGTGAACAGCAAATGTAAGACGTGTCATCTAATTTAAGTTAAAAATCTGGCCTTGCCTTTCCGAAATCTAATACTACTTGCGTTAGCATGATTTGCGCGTAATAGGCCAGTTAATGTGGAGAACTCAACTGCTAAGCTGTGTACTATGCCAGATGTCTATTGTTTTGTGCAGCTTTCACTTTTTACATTTTGGAGAGCCTTTATTAGTCTAGGCTTAATAGTATCCAATGGATGCTTATTCCTATTAACAGTACTCATTTATTCTAGCCAAAAAGTCCAACTCTTGCAAGGTTCTTTCATCTCGTAAAAGGTCATGGTACGGCCTTTACATGGTTTTGATTATGAATCCATGTCCATATATATGTGCTTAAGTGCAAGTGTAGTTTTATGTGCTTTAAGCAGCATGCGTGTACAATGGCATCCAGAGGATACATATTCTAAATGCAACTTACGTGATATTACTACACAAGGCACGGAAGGCGCTATCGGTACAACAGCACAATCTGAACAAGCAGAAGTTCCTGTCCAAGCCTTTCTTCTGCATTTACTATTACAAGCTATTACAATTTTTGAGTGTTCTTGTGTGCTGCATGCAAATCTGTGCTATAATCAGGTCCCGATCCAAGGATCCTACACATCCACACATACGCAAACACACTAAAAACAGTAGCAGTTGTGTTACTAATGGGATGCTTGCGTTATAAATGTTGGGGTAAAAAAATGTCTTACCAGGATTGCTTATGCAAGGATGTGCTTAAAATATTCTGTATTCGACCACATTTAAAGTTCCGTTTGGTGAAATTTTAGGTATATAAAACTTAATACAAATGGACATATGAATAACAATGCTAAATCGAATAAATTAGAATGAGTAGAAATCCTTTAATAAATCTTTGTGTTTACATCATTAATAAAAAATAATTTCTCTCAATTACCACAAAGAATATTTTTGAACTTTGTCAATGTACAATAAATTCAAAATAGCTAACAGTGGAGATTGGCTTAAGTTAAAATAGATTTTGTATTGTGCCAATGTCTAAATTTAAATGTGTGTATGGGTCATGCACGCCTAACTTCAGACTTCTCCCTCTATTTAAAGCTTATCCGCAGTTAGGATACGTTTTTACGGCAAAATAGGTTAATGTAGTCAATGTCTTTTTACTTTAGAAGTGTGTTTTCAACAATGCTCTACTTAATCCTGAGAAAATTATTAAAAAATTCATAAAAATGTATATTAATATACCCAATAGAAATATGTACATAACCCAACAAACTTAATTAACAACATATTACTTCACCTTGTAGAAATGGAAAGCGCACCACGTAATGTCCAAGTCCGACCTTTGAGCTCATCCACAATGGTTATTACATGGGAACCTCCAGAAACTCCCAATGGACAAGTGACCGTAAGTAACAACCAACAATTTAAAATTTCGAATGCTTTAATTTTAAGCTAGGTCATCTCCATATTATTTTTTGTTATGTTTAATCTTAACGTATATCACGTTATTCTTTTTACAACGATGTTTAAGAATTCGTTGAGTCGTTCGATTAGTAATTAAGGTTAGATAGAAATTTATGATTTATATTAAATACTTTTTTATATTGCAATCTTAAAATATCCTTAGCAATGAATGTTTCCGCTTTGTTTGGGCGATATAACAAGATAAAAGAATGCATTAAGAATGAATGAAATTCCTTACGTGCCCAACATCTTTGGCAAGCCTCTATCTTACATCACTGTATATGTCTATAGAGCTATGATTTAAACAATAAATTATTTATTATACACATATCATTATTTACACGATGTAATTGTCTGTCTAGTTATGATTTTTATTATTTTTTACCCATAGATTTATATATTATATATAAATTTGGTACCAACCCCTATAAAATCTGTACAGCAGGCTAAAAGCGATCATACGAATTAGAAAGCCTTCTGAATCATCACAAATCTGTTAAAATCCTTAAATAATTTATTTAAATTCAATACAGGGCTACAAGGTGTACTTTACAACCAATTCGAATCAACCAGAAGCCTCTTGGAGCTCGCAAATGGTTGACAATAGTGAATTGACAACGATATCGGAGCTAACGCCTCATGCCATATACACGGTGCGGGTGCAGGCGTACACCTCAATGGGAGCCGGTCCCATGTCTACTCCAGTCCAAGTGAAGACACAACAAGGTAAGTTCTCTAAATTGATTGCACAATCAGATTCAATTAAACCTAAACACTTATAAATATGCAGGGGCATGTATGTAAATACTTAATGTAAACTACAGAACATATGCATTTAATTTGCTTAATTTAATCGGTCCACATAGATCACACCAATTATTTAATTATAATTTAAAATAAGAAGCAAAACGTATTTGCAGCCAAAAACACATTTATGCCTTCATATGCTCTCTACATATAAGAGACTGTAACATTCATGTATATTAATGTATGTTTGTGGCGTGCATACAAGGTGCGTTCCAAAGTAAACAGGACTTTTTGAATCTAGCGCCCTCTAATGGTGACATCTATATGTCAACTGGTGCGTTAGAATCTGCTATCCTTTATCGACTTCCAGTAAAAATTTCATGACATTTCATCTATTGGAAGTGAGGTTATTGCGTTTTAAGTGTCAGTATGTTTTTGTCACACATATAATTTCCTCTAGAATCAATATTTTTTTAATCGATTTATGGCAGCTTCTTTGAATGAGTTCACAAATCAAATATATTTTTGCATATATATAAGCTAACATACTCATCTCGGCATATGTAGGTTATCAGACAGATGCCCATGCACATATCTAAATGAGACATTGATTTGTTTGTATTATATTTAATTTCCGTAATTTCCGTTTCATTATTACAAAACCAAATGCAAACAAAATCAAATTTTCGCTCAACATTGAATACGCGATTCAGGTGTGCCATCACAACCGAGCAATTTCCGGGCCACTGATATTGGCGAGACCGCAGTGACATTGCAATGGTCAAAGCCCACGCATTCCAGTGAAAATATTGTTCACTATGAGCTCTACTGGAATGACACATACGCCAATCAGGATCATCACAAGTGAGTTGCAAAAATATCTATTATATTAAAAATTGCTTACCACCTCTCCCTCACTTTGCCTTTTAGGCGGATCTCCAACTCCGAGTCGTACACGCTTGATGGATTATACCCTGATACATTGTATTACATTTGGTTGGCTGCACGGTCGCAACGCGGCGAAGGAGCAACCACTCCGCCCATTCCTGTACGCACGAAACAATATGGTAAGTTAACCAGTCAATGGGACCTTGTAGCTCTAAGTTAGGATGTCCAGATAATAAACTTAAGAAAACCTTAATTTGTTTTTGATAAAACAGTTCAATACATATTCAATATAATATAATTATTTATACATACAAATCAAAAGATATGAATAATATAAATGTTCATAAATGTAGTTGTCTATTCAGTTGAATATATCCGACATCCTTACCTTACCCTTTTCAATAAAAACCCCTGGTGCGAAAAAGTGTGTATGTGAAGTAAAATATGCCTCATGCTCTCGCGGAAACAGGTAAAGTTTAATAAAAGATGAGAATGAGTGGATAATTATAGTTGGATCAGTTGTGTGTTTCTGTTTCAGTGTGAAAAGCCATTGCACTTGCCATATATATTTATAATGTGAAGATTATATTTTCATATGGTATATATTTCCATATGTATTTATTGTTTAGATCAGTTATATTACTTGTAGTTGTTTTAATTAAATGCAAGTTATATAAAATCTGCTTTAATTATCTAGTGGTCTACATACTCCTAACTCTACATAGCATTAAACATACAAATCTAGTTTACTCTACATACATACAATACACTTGTAGATAATTCCAAATTAATACAAATAAATTAAAAAAAAATAAAAAATAAAAAAAAATCGCCAGTTAATTAACAGCAATTCCTAGAATATACGATTTCTGTTAAGAGAAGTTCACCAACAAATCACAGATGGTAGTAAGACCCTTGTTAAAGTGTGCTTTTTTAATGGGTACGCGGAGGTACAATAAGCATTACGTTCAACTTTTGGTTACTTGTTGGGTGCAAGACCAATGCACAAATGCATCTTACAGTAATGGTGCTTCAACAAGAAATAGCCATGCTTGCAACCAGGTCCCCAACTTAATTTTGACTAAACTTGTCGTTATTTCTTTATAATTCAAATTTTTCCTGAAATTATAAAATTTTTTATGTATATGTATATATATATATTTATGTATATTTTATATATATATATATTATATATATTTATTTATGTATAATTACATATATATTTAATATATAATTTAATATACATAAAAAATTTTATAATTTCAGGAAAAATATATATATATATATTTTTTTTTGTTTTTTTTTCTTTTGTTAAGAAATCCTGTAAGAAATAGCTTTCGACAATTTGTCTTTAACATATTTGCATTTTAGAGGATATACCCATTAAATTGATTGCGATCATTGACTATGTTTGTACACCAAATGCCTTTATAGTTGTCACAGATATAAAATAAGGAAAATAAAAAGTTTCTTTATTGAAAAAAAATTCCAAGTTACCATATATACATTAGCTACACAAGTAAACATCACCACACAACAAGTAGGGAATAATATACAAAACCAGCATATACTCTTTCAGTTTTATTTAACACAAATTCCTATAACTCAGCTCATTTTGCTTGAAATGAGCTGCCTGAAATATTTGTATATAATGCGAAGTGTTTGGAATGCACATTAGAAATGTGGCATGCGCGTTCCTTTTAGTTGTTGTATTTAT
>JAWNPV010000366.1:11309-22088 GCA_035078785.1 Collessia kirishimana
ATTTGTATATAATGCGAAGTGTTTGGAATGCACATTAGAAATGTGGCATGCGCGTTCCTTTTAGTTGTTGTATTTATAAGTATTTGCATTGTCTACTTTTTAGTTTAGTAATGCAAATTATTCCATTTTAATGTTAAAAACTAAAACTATTTTCACTTATGCTCGCCGTTTAACATTTTGAACATTTGAACACACGAACTACAAATAAATCAAAATTCCTAACTGTCATTTGACTTGTACGTTTGCAGCCTCGTAGTTGCACAAAATTGTTTTTTAAAACAAAATATATTTTATAGACAAGCGTAAAGATAAAATGCCAGGACAGTTAATTTTGCCCCACTTTTCTGTTTTGAATGCTTACTCTTTTTGTTTCCATTTTTGCACGTTTTGCACTTGCATGTACACTCGCGTATTATTTACGCACAGCATAATTAAATTTAAGTGGTTTTCTTAACGATTGTTTTGCGGCTTGTATCTGAATCTAAGATTCAGTGTGAGACACAAATGCAAACTGAAGTCTGGAAACTGTATTAACCTATTAAATTTTGCAAGACACTATTTTAAATACGCGTATCGCTTGCTGACTATTTTTTTATTGTTCTACCAATGATTTAATTTTTATTTGCTTGTTTTGAGTGTTCATAGCTGTTTAATTGTAATTTCAATTATTTTTCTATTTGATTACCAACTAAATGAAGAGCTTTATGGATATATGTCCAAATATATGCCCAATAATTTAATAATAGTATTTGTTTTGTATTTGTAGACAAATTCGTTTTATGCCTGTGATTTATGCATATTAATACTTATATATGTTCTTATATGTATGTGTCCATTTTTTTTATTGTAATTTTATATGTATATAAGCATTTATTTTGTCTTGCCTGCTTGCATATATACCTCAATTTAAATTTTAAAATTCTGCCTGGGATTTTTAAGACTTTCAGCTCAAAAACTCGTTACCAAAAAATATGCACAAATAATAATACAAAACAAAATAAATACATAAAACAAAAAAGGAGTAAACCGCAATTTCTGTTGAACGAAATCAAAACCAATATTTGCATAAACAATTGGAAATATTTACGTATACAAATTTTATACTCTACTCTATATCTTGATATTATCTGATTTTATATATTTTCGAAGAGTTTAAAAATCAATATGCCTATCTTAAAATAATTATTGTAATTTTTATTTAACAGTATTTTGTTTTAATGTTCTCTCATTTCATATTTTTGGTTGTCCCAAATTTTATGTTTCTTGGTTATCTACTTATCGATAATAAAACGCTAATCCGCTGAATCGCTCTGAAACCCTATTGAAAATTCATTATGGCAATGCACATCCACAATCTACCAACAACCACACAAAAATACGTTCCGTTCCCATCTATATCTATGTAATTAGTACCAGGTGCACCGCCTCGCAATATCACAGCGATCGCCACTAGCTCGACGATGATCACTCTGAGCTGGTTGCCGCCACCAATCGAGCGTTCGAACGGACGCATTATATACTACAAGGTGCTGTTTGTAGAGGTGGGTCGTGACGACGACGAAGCGACCACACTGACCCTGAACATGACGAGCATTGTCCTCGACGAGCTCAAGCGCTGGACCGAATACAAAATCTGGGTACTGGCTGGTACATCTGTGGGCGATGGGCCGCGCTCTCACCCCATCATCGTACGCACCCAGGAGGATGGTATGTATGCGAATGACAGTCTTACCTAAGCGTAAGTTGTTAATAAAGTTATAAACTGTTCAGTTTTTAATTTTGAGTTTAGTTCCGTAAAATCCCTTTTTTATTTTTAATTTGTGCTTTCTAATTCTATATCGTACTTATTAATATGCACTAATCCAAACTACTTTTTGTACAACTTTTTGAATTTTGAAAACAAAACGAGCGATCGTCCCAGAAGCTACCGGAAAAAGGAGGGTTTTTTTCATTTTATACATACATATATCAATATGTGGTATCATCGTAATCATTATCTAAAAGTTTTTTAACAGTCTCTGTGAACCGTTTATTAATTTTTTCTTTTTTTTTTAAAAACCTCTTATTTTTATTTTTAGTTCTAATTTATAGAAATTCCCACCAACTATATGAAAAAATATTTAATAAAATTATTTAATTCCTAAAGAACATAATGATCCGATTGAAATACAAATATACCAACATTAAACGCGACAAATATGCTATTCAAAATAAGGAAAAAATAGTTTTAAATAAAACATTCATGAAGCCGTGCTCTTATATAAGTTGCGAATTAATGAATTATCATTAATAATGCGCAAAAATTTTTATATTTTAAAAAAATGTTTCATTCAAAAAAATTATACCTGCAATAATGTATTTATACTGTAGATAATTTTTCTATATTTTTCCTTACAGTAATTACTATTAAGGTTACAACTATCAGTACCATGCAAAAGGTAGTATTAACTTTCATTTCGATATCCTGTAATATGTATATATATGTACAATATATGTGATGCACTAAACAGGAGAGACTAGACCAGTATGCAGGTTTTTAATAAAAGCTAAGTTATTTTGATATTCATCTAAAAAAGGTAATATTTTAGTTGATCAATAAATTATTGTACAAAATTAAAATTAAAGTACTTTTTAGATGCGTCTTACAACTGCAGGAGTACTTTAGCTATCGTGGCACCAAAGAGTGTTTTCTTTTATTGTTTCATGTCAGATTTTCCAATGTTCTACTCATATATAAGCCCAAACGCAGAAAAAAAACTTACCTTGGCCAAAATGCTCATTGTTGATATTGTTGTTGGGATATTTTGTTGATCACCTTAAATTATTTCTTTAAAACTCTTACAAGAACAAAGCTATATCCATATACTTTCATTATTTTGATACTGCCTTAATAAAACGACAAGTGAGTAAATATATGTTTTTATTTAATTTGTATAACTGTTCTAACGCATTAGACGGCTATGATTCATTAAAAACATATCGCTTTACTCCAATGAAAAAATATTTAATGATCAAATTTTTTTTATATATTCGCGAATCTTCTACCTTTACTACAAAAACAAAAATTCAATAATGCAAACTTTTAAGTATTAAAAATGAGAGTGAATATTTCGGCAGAAATAACTTATTACAGAATATTATTTTTAATTCTACTTTTAATTTCAATCTTTATATATTTCCATAATTTTCCCTTTGCTTTTATTTATTTAACATTTTATTTATTTAAAATTTTGTTTTCAAACAGTTTAGTTTAATAAAAAATTTAAAGAAAAGTTGATCTAAAACCAATTGGTGTAAAATTGCATATTTTTTGGCGCAATTTTTGACTACTTTTTGCACTTGTTCTCTTACACAAAACAAAAACCAAATACCAACTATTTCTTTAGAAAAACTATCTGTACTGTATGATAAATACATTTATGCAAGACTACATTTTCTGTTACTTATATATTGACTTATATCGCAATCGTCCCAAAAATACATAGACTACAAATATGTATTTTCAGTCCATTTTGGTAAATTAATACCTTTTTTAATATCATCCAACAATTTTTGTGGTAAATTGTATATTTATAAAAATACTAAAGAAAAAGTTCAAAACATACAAATATTTATGTAAACGAACAACTACAATATTTAAAAATTTATAATTTGGTATACATTTTCTGTTCTTTTCGTTTTTGCAAAATATTTCCATTTAATATTTAATTGATTTATTTACATAGTTAAGTTTATTTAATTTTAAATGTTAACAAACACGATGGCTAAAACAGAGAGTATTTTAAATATACACACAAATCAATAAAATTCACTAGACTTTTAGCCATTAGTGTTTTTTTTTTGCGACTTTATCCATTATCCGTACTTATGTACAATCATGAACCTACCAAAATTTTACTCTCACACACCCACATATGCATACATTTATGTATGTATGCACACGCTTAAACGGATTTGATTTAATAGTGTTAGTATATAAAAATTTCCTATTCCTTTCCCTCTTACTTTGCACATCTTTATATATCTGTGTCTAAATCCCCTAAACTTTGTTTTTGTGGCACATATTTTGCACTTTGACACTACCAGAAAGACCTCAAGCCCGAATGCGGCGCAAGTTTTTCATATATAAATACGTATTTGTATGTTTTTAATATATACAAAATATATAAATTGACTTTATTTGTTATTGCAATGCAAATACAATTCAATCTACCACCGAAAATGCTTATATTGTTGCACCACATATCCCGATTTTGCTTGTTGACACATTTTATTAAGTACTATTTTCTATTTACATGAATGCTTGCGCAGTTGTTTATTTTTGTTTTCACGGTCTCATATATTTAATTTTGTAGTAAAGTGTGTTTGATGACCCTCAATAGACCGTATATTACTATTATTTGTTAATATCCCTGACACCATGTAGTACACATTGTCATATTTATCCTATTTGCTCTGGAATATACGAGACTTAATGTTTTATTAGTACATAATTAAAAAAAAGATTGTCTTAAAAGCTGTTTTTAATGTTCGTCCATTGTCATTAAAAAATCAACATCTCTAAATTGATCTAACCAAAAGATTTAGCATGTAATTTTTTACAATACGCAATGCTTTTTTATGTTTGGTAAATAAATCTAATTTTTATAACAAAAATTCTGTTTAAAAGTTTACAAAAAGCGATACGAACTATTGTGAGCGGATTAAACAAAAACATTTTTGATCAATATTATAAGTTAACGGTACAAAGTCGTGTACATAGAAATTATAATGAAATATTCAGAATTAACTTCTACACTTTTAAATGCCGAAAAATATATATTCTTTGGATCAAACCGTTATGTCGGAAAGCTGGCAGATAACCAAAATCGGAATTAAAAGGACTAAATTTTTTTTTTTTTAATATTATTCAATAAAAAATGTTTTTATATGTTAATAACTCGTGAATACGTTATTGTGGTTTAAAGTTTATAACAATTTTTAGTCTCGTTCAATACATGACAATGTGTAAATGGTGTTATAGTAGCGTCTTGTTTTGGTTTTAATTTTTTTAATGTGAAACCATATTGCCCATAAATAATATGTTAAGATCAGCTCTAACCTTAATCCTGATTTAAGTTACGGTCTTACACAAATCCATAAACAGTGCTTGCTCAACTTTTTTATCCATTGCACTTCAATTGATTGTTTTAATTCTGCTCGTTCAAAAATTAATTTCTTTAAAAAGAAAAAGCCCATTCTACTTTTTTTAAAAAGCTTAATACCATTACGTATGTGTTCCTAAACTTAATTTGTTCGATGAAACACAGTAAAATAAAATATACTTATTTTAAGCACTTAGAACTTTACAATGCATATGTATGTATGGTATATGTATTATGCACATTTGTACCTATTAATACGCAGGTCTCTCAATTAGCTTAGGTTAGAATTAAGCACATTTACTCTACAAAAGGCACTTTGAATCATGTGTAAGCACGTATAAAATAAATCACATCTGCAATAACAGTAATGAAATTTATGCCAGTGGCACATAATCGAGTTACTTCTCGTAGTAGAGTAAGCAAAAATTTAAAAACAATCCTTCCAACTGGCACAAGCACCCGCACATACAGCACTGCATTTCTGCATTACACAATTCTATGCTATGTATGTTCGTACGTTTGTATTTTTATCTACCATATTTTAATTGTACTCAATTTTGCACAACCAAGCTACCTAGGTCACTGGTATGTCTGTGGCTGTGTATGCAAGGGTGAGCGCATAAGTGAATATGCATTTCTATAAAATAATAAATGCGTTACGTATTTTTGTGCTTGTGTTTCGGGTTGTGTCTGCGTAAGTGAGCGTGAATTTACGGTCTGCCTTTAATTTCAGTTGATATCCTCCGGCTCATAAGCAACTGCTGGCAATATAGCATCAACTCATATGAATATACTACAGTATATTTTTTGTTGTGGTTGCGGTATAAATGAACTGCTGATGTTAGTTTTATTTTTGGACTTGTACTTATGTCATTATGATGATGCCACCTTTTCTATGCCTTTTGTCTTTTATGCTCCTATACTGTACTCTTTTATGCTGGCAACAGACAGAAACATATGTCCCGATGCATCCGCAAAGCAAACATAGAAAAAAAAAATAGCCTCTATACAAAGTACAAGTTGAAAAAATTAACACCTTAAGCATTGGTAGCTTAAGCATTGGTTGCTTCTATTCAGAGCAGAACAATTTTACAGTAGAGACTTACCGACTTTAATATACTCTATACACATTTATAACAATTAAGTGCAAAATGAAAACCTTAGCTCGTCATATCTTCCGTTCTTAAATAAATTTCGTCCCTTAACTCTAAAATTGTACTCTATTAATGCATAAGTAAAAATATTTTAATTTCAAAATGGTGTAAAACAAAAAAGTTTAATATATGTATATAGAGGCGAAAAGACTTATAATAAGGTAAAATATAGAGTTAAAGATGAAGCCTGTTTATTTGAACATTATGAGCTCCAATACTTAAGCGAACATACATCAATTCTGTGTATATATAAAATACAGAATATTATGCACATTTTTTAAATTATTAGAAGCAAAATCATAGAAGAGTATTTTAGGCAGTAGACTCGTATTTATTTTTTATATATTCATTTCCAGGGTGTTTTCCATATATGGATTTATAAAAAGAGAGATTGACTGTGTGTGTACAACCTGGCTTTAATGAATCCAAAACAACAAAATAGGCACACAAAGGTAGCATCCGACGCATAAAAAGTTGTATTCAGTTGACCTGAACACACACCCTTGGCCAAAGTTGCTCAGAACATTAATGACACATAATTTAAAATTTGTGAAGTAGGAACTATGTGCATTTTGAATATATGTATGTTATTGAGTAGGTTTTTCAAATTTTTATGAAGCGAAATGCCTCTGTGTGTACTGAACCATGTTTAATAAATGGTTATCTTTAATTGTTTATAATATTGTAATATTAATTTATATAACTAATATATTAATAATAATTAATTATTATTTTATATAAAAGCAGTCAGATTTTTAGAATATTTTGGGTTGATTTTAAAGACTCAAGGACTGAACTCATACTGCTAATTGAGATAACAAGTTCAGGATTATAGTTTAAATGCGATTCAAAACCAAAATTTTTGTAATTTATGTACAAACAAAGCACTTAAGCGATGTGGTAGTTCAATTCAAACCTATTGAACGCAGTTCTTGCGAGCCACATACAGATATGGAACAAAAAAATTGTACTTCCCAACGTACATTACTTTTGAGTAAAGTTATATATTTTGATATAGTCTAATCGTCCCATT
Source organism: Collessia kirishimana (assembly GCA_035078785.1). Lineage (NCBI taxonomy): Eukaryota > Metazoa > Arthropoda > Insecta > Diptera > Drosophilidae > Collessia > Collessia kirishimana. The sequence goes on from JAWNPV010000366.1 coordinate 18,641, forward strand.
TACCTATAGTTGGCTTTTAGTCATTGCCATAATTTTTATACAGAATACTTAATTTACAAAGCTGTAGCGTCGGCTAAAGCATCTAAAAGAACATATATACATACATAGTATACCACTTTGGCGGTTTTATATATTTTCTTAGCCTCAATGTAATTAAATCAAAAAGCTTAATTAAGACTGCCTTTAATTTGGTCTATTTTGATTTTTTTTTTTTAACCAGAAGATTCCCGTTTGAAGTTCATTGTAAGACAATTTATACATTGGACCCTTTGTTACAGCAGCCACTTTGTATATAAAAAAAAATTAAAACAAAGAAATTAACGAATTTAAAAAAATACATTAATAAACAAAAAACGATATTCTGCAAAGAAGAAATAAGCACTGAATGGCGTAACTTTTAGACTCTTATTAGAGTAGTGTTGCTTCTCAATGCCATTTAAATAATTTATAATTAAACAATGATTGAAGACAATTTCGTCTGAAAATTTTTAATTCATGTTTTATTATATATTCTTAAAATTATCATATGTTCAAGTATTTACCATTTAATAAAGAAACACTTAATATAAATACTTTTGTTCCAAATTAAGAATGTTTTAAATACCGAAAACCTATATGGTTTTAATTTTAATAAGATTATTAAAAATAATAAATAAAATAATATACTTAAGAAAATGTTACATTTGAGAGCTTTCAGTTGATGTAAAAAAAATTTGAGTTTTTAATTTGTGTAACGAATACTTATAGAATAGTCTTTTGATGAAAAATTCCCATTCTTTTAAAGCATACCAAGGTAATCGTAAGCAAATTGAATTCAATGTTAATCGTATTATATAACTATATAATACAGGTTTTATTGTCACCGACGATGCTGCTGACTATAAAAAGGGAGATAAACAAACGGTTATATAGTCAACTTTTAACTGGGATTCCGTTTAAAGTTTCTTTAATAAATATATTATTTAGCCAAGTTTAATTACGTAACCTACTGTACGTAGGTCCATTTTCAGCAGATATACTTAAGTAGCCAAACTCAAATAAGTTTTTAGAGTTATAATGGATTTATAATTGTTGATAAAGAGAGTTTATTTATATATATATATTTATATAGACAGACCCAGAAAACCGAAGAAAGTTGTTCCTTCAAAATTACTAATAAATATCCAACGAGGACGGTTAGTTTTTATAATCTCAACCGTGACCGTTCATCAGCATTAATAAAACTCTTCAGTGTTTTTAAATTAATATAAGCAAGCCATAAATATTACATAGTTGGCAAAAATTTGCAATTTTTGTTTTTTAAATTTATCTGCCTTATTTTAAAATAATATGAAAGCCAAAATAAAATAAATATATGGATTTGTTGTATTTCGATGATAAGAATGCACTTCCACAGTAGAGAGCTTAAGAATATTTGCATATCCTTAATAGATTTGTCAATCATTTGTGAGTGAATTTTCTATAATCACGACTTTTACAAATTCTTTTTTATACTAAACTTAAGTTATTCCATAAAAGTAAATTCTGTTTAATAAGTCTTAAAAATTACGTTACTTATAAGGTAAGATAGATCTGCTTATATGCCTATGTGTTATACCTACAAAATACCACATAATTTTTGAGTAATCGAAGTCATCCCTAGAGTATCAAGCGAGTGTGCCAACAAATATGTTAATTTCTTTCACGTCATGTATTCTTTTTTATTCTTAATGTTTTACTTTTTCTAAATGCCGTCTTTTCAGTTTGTTTTCAAATAATTTGACACCCGTAATTGCACTAAATCCCTTTTTTAAAATGTATATTGTAAACTAAAACACTATATCTTATATCTTCTTCCATATACTATACCAAAAATAACTTTGCTTTGGCCACTCGCACTTTGCACTACTTGCTCTGTTTTGTGCACTTTTTTTTGAATGCAAATCGAAATGGAACTACATATATACAAAAAAAATATATACAAAAAAATCATTTTGAACTTTTTTGATGTGAAAACAAAATTATTGCGAAATCTGATTTTTGAACGCAACCTTTAATGGATGGTTATTTTAAAAATACAAAACATAATAAAACTATTTAGAGAAAAAGAGTGAGTATCTTTATTGGTTGACTATAAATAAGAATGCCGAATAGCAACTTATACATATGTGGTCTATATATTTATGAAATATATTAACATTTTGATTTTATATTGGTCCACGAAGCTAATCCCAGAAACTAAAGAATTGATTTTTATTTGTTTTTTGATACGTTTCTCTATTTTACAACAAAGAACAAAAAGCAATAATATTTCCAAAAGTCAGCAAGGATATTTATGGGTCGTCTTAACAGATCGTTGATGAGCCCACATCTAACGATTTTGGTATCACTAACAACGGATACCTATACTATACCTATACTTTTATTTTTTAAATATTACATAAATGTTCCAATTTTTGATTTTGCACACAACCAGTAAAACTTTTTGAATGCTTACATGTTTGTTTTTGCTAATTGACGCAAATTAAAACAACAGTGCCATTAGCCTGTGTGTTTTCGATGAACCTTTTTGTGTACATTTTTTTGACTTACTCTAATATAAGTATTAGACTGTATAGTAAGGTATTAATTGCAACTTGTATTCCTCTTAAGCAACCCATTACCTCTTACTTATACAATGCTAATCATTTATAATTTAAGAAGCACTTTGTTGGGTGAATCTATTTAATATTAAAATTTCGCTTTCGTTTGATTTCCCTGTTTGTGATGTGGTGACGTTGACTTGCAGTTAAGTCGTTTCTTAAATCAATGCGGCCTCCATCAATATTTCTAATGATTAAGCATTATTAAATATTATATACGTATAAATTATATATATATATAATTTATATATATAATTAAGTTAACATAGAAATACAAATAAAATAAGGCATCTGTAATAAAAATCTTGACATAAGTTATACATATAAAAATTTTAGGCAATAATTTAAAAACTATATGTACTCTAATATACAAGAAACTAATCCTAAATTCTTAATTCCTCATCATCGACTTTATAGTGCCGGGAGATCCGCAAGATGTCAAGGCTACGCCACTTAATTCAACGTCAATCCATGTGAGTTGGAAACCGCCACTAGAAAAGGACCGAAACGGCATCATACGCGGATATCATATACATGCCCAAGAAATGCGGGACGAGGTATGTTCACGCATTTAAAAAATTATAACAATATAAAAAAAAAATTAAGCATTAATACTTGCAAATCAAAAAATTCAAGTTTTTTTTTTATTTATTTATTTATACTAAGTTCGCTGACAATGTGAAATTGCCAACGAACTGAAAATTATGAGCTATAGCTACGATGGCCTTAAGCTGATGTAAATTATTAAATTTATTATTTATATAAATGTTTACAATGTGTTGTGTAAGACAAAGACAACATCCATGCCGACACCAGGATTCGAACCT
>JAWNPV010000367.1:0-22078 GCA_035078785.1 Collessia kirishimana
CCCTGTTACTCTCCCCCCACGTTCCCTATGACCCTCTAAAGCAAACAAAATCCTTAAGAGCCGCACAACAGCCTGTGTGTGAGTGAGTTGTTTGGCTTTAATGCTTTTGAATATCTTTAACGGCAAAGTTCCCCCACCACCCCCCAGCAGGAAGTCAAAGATAACTTAATGCCGCCAGCCAAAATGATAATTCTTATTGTCCTTAAAAAGAAAATGCGAGAAAAAAACCAACGGAAAACAGACTCAGAATTTTATTTAATGTTTCATTGGCCAACAGTCTTCGAAAGCCACTGGAATGCTGCTCCTTTGTGGTTGACGTAGAGATATTTGCCTACCGGCCACTGGCAATGCCATCGACAGTCATATCTGCAAGGGTATTGAAGCTGCAACGCCCAGTGAAAATTCTTTAATTGTTGCTGCCTTCATTTGCATATGAAATTTACTCCACAGGAAAATCCAAAAAACCAGTGGAAAAAACTCGCGTTTATTTTAGACTCCTCGTTTGTCGGACAACCATCCTCCACCTCCTCCCGCATACACTCCACACTCCAGAGGAGCCGGTGAAACCCTTTCACAGGCCCTTTGAGCTGCCTCCTACCTGTCGCTTTTGGCGCCATCATCAGAGCCCAAAAACCCACACATTCTTTGAGAGCATTCATGTCAAATGGTGGTCATGTCAAATAGATGTAAAGGACTCTACACACACACACACACACACACACATACATACACACGGCCACAAGGACATTCAGACAGACACTTAAACGCAAATACATTCATGGCTTTTAGGTGAAAATGTTTTCCCATTTTGGCTTTTGATTTGAACATGAAAAACATGTGTTTTGGGCGGGAGGAGAGACGACAAAACTTTATAGAATTTTCATTTGCAATTAAATGAAAACTCAGAAGCCTCAACTTAAGCTGAAATTCTTACCTGCGGTAAGCGGTCCGTGTGTCCCTCTGTCCGGCGATGGGAATCCCCAGCTTAAAAGGCATTTTTAGCCAAAAATTCTTCAACTAAAGTTTGATTAAAATAATCGACTGTGTGATTGTCGGTTGGTGGTTGGTCTCTCTGTGTGCAAAAGGTTGCGCCCCAAAGCGGCCCGCTCTGTTCCAGACAGTTGAGATTTGGCCCCCCAAAAGAAAGAAAAAAAAAATTGAAATAAACACGAAAAGAAACAGGAAGAAGGCCAAGGCAATAGCCCTGCCAGTTGGACCATTTGCCTTCCTGTCTTCCTGCCCAGCTGCCCAGCTGCCTGGCTAGGCCAACTGCTTGGCCATTCATTCGCCTACCCACTGGCTCAGTCAGTCAGTCAGTCGTTCGTTCGTTCATTCATTCATTCATTCGTTCGTTTGCCGGTCGAGTCTGCATTTAAATCAATTTAAGCGTTTACACTCAGTTGAACCCTTTGTGCTCCTTACCATTTGCCATATGCAGGCTCACATAGAGCCAGAGCCAGAGCTAGAGCTAGAGCTAGAGACAGAGAAGAGCAGGGAGACGGAGAGAGGTGAAGAAATGGTGAGGAAAGCATCAGGCATCTTGTTTTGATTAGAGATGAACGCGTTACTGGTCAGGAAGAGACCGCAGAACCGCTTTGGTCTAGCAGGCAATTAATTCCAATGGTTAGTGGATGGTGGATAGTGGATGGTGGATACTCAATGGTTGCTGATCAATTCAAACAATTTAGTCTCTCATGATCCCTCAATAGAATCGTGTTTGCTTAGTCCTGTGCGCACTTATGCAAACGTTTACATTACCCCTCGGGCAATTCCCTTGAGCAACAGCACGAGTCCATCTCTATGGCCCCGAATAGGCTTGTATGTCACATGGCCACTCGTATGCAGAGAGTTTGTTTATCCATAAATGGCTTTTGTCCAACTTTTTGGCCAAACTGAAAGGCAAATTATGCAGACACTTGAGTGCGCCATAAAAATTGTTCCGAATTCAGCTTCAATTATTATTTATTTAGCCATCCAATTGCTTGGCTCGTTTATGGGGAAAACATGAGCGAAAATCTCCTCCATGTAAATCAATATTTGCAGAGACGAGGACAAAACATCATTTGCTGTTTGCTGTTTGCCGTTTGCTGTTTGCCGTTTGCTGTATTAACATTTAACAAAATACCGTTTGGTTTTTTGTGCCTTTGTGAAACACTAAACAGTGTGCGAAAGTGTCCAGCTGCAGAGACCGCGACCAAAAAATTCCCGCTTCACTGGCCAAGGATAACAAGGACAATGACAACGACAATGGCAACGGCAATGGCAACGGCAACGGCAATGGCAACGGCAACTGCAATCACTGACAATTGTTAAATATTTATAATAAGCGAGTGTGAGTTGAGTTTTTCCTTGTTTTTTTTTCCTCTTTTTATTTATTTTTATTTCACACAGCTTTTGCTTATTAAGCCAGCGTCACGCCTCTCCCCCCACACACAGGACAACACAAACGCCCACGACCATGGTGATGCTCTTGCTCTGGCTGTTGCCACAGTCAACAAATTGAAAAAAAAACACCCATTTTATTTACTTAAATATCTCTGTTGTGTGGGTGTGTGTGTGTTGTTTTTTATGGCAATTATTTATTTAAAAAAAAAAAAAATGGAGGGAAAAAAATAATAGAAAAATGTAAAAAATAAAAGCAGCAGCGCAACAGCGCAGCTGAGTGAAGAGTGAACTGGGCGAGTCAACATTTCAGAGTTGGATTTTTGGTTTTCAGTTTTTGTTTGCGTTCATTTGTCAGGCAGGAGAGTCGTGTGCCCCTTTGCTGTTGCTGTTGCTGTTATTTGTTGTTTAACATAAATAAACTTCTATTTTAATGAATTTGTATATTTATGTTGAACATATTTTGTGTCAAAACAACGGCAACAAATACAACATCAGCAATTACAAAACACGCTAAAAGCAATAAAAAAAAAAACATTGCGGTTCGTTACAAGACTAAAAAACGCAGTCCAAGTAACTTGAACACGGCCAGAGCGAAGGCTAAATGCCCTTAAAAAAAATATTCAACAGTTAAAATGCCTGGCGGCAGGCTAAAATCCCCATATGATGGCCTTTTGACTAAACCAACAGCCATAAAACCAGTGGAGTTGGGAAATTGATGGCTAAGAAAGTCAGGAAATTTTTTTCTCCATCTCCCAAAGCACTTTAGAGTCCCTTCCCTCCACCTGGCTGGCCATAAGCAATCAGGCGTTTAAATATTTTATTTATGAACAACAGATTCTGCTGCTTTGTCATAGACTGACAAAACCCTTGACAAGGGTATCAAACATGACCAAACGAGTAAACTCTAAATGCAGAAAAAACTGTCATCATCTGTGCCATGTTAACAAAAAACAAAAATAACAGAAAAAATGAGAGGAAAAGTGGAGAAAAAAGGTAGAAAATAAACAAACAGAGGAAAGTGGCTGATGGCCAAAAACATACCGCATTGATGACTAAATAAAAATAATAAAAAACCCGCCAATGATTGTAATGATATAACTATAACTGTTTCGGTTCATAAACAAAAACCCAAAGGGGGAAAAAAATTAAATTAAATAAAATAAACCGAGAGGGAAGCTCTGCTTGGCAGTTGACAGCTGGAAAGCTTTTCTGGGTTGGAAATCTTAATAAATAAAAATTTAATTACGGAAAATTATAAAGCAGATGTGATCAGGTAGGAGCTGTCAGCTGATCAATTAATCTCTCTTCCCCGTTGATCATCTAAGGAAGAAACTTTCTTATTAAAGGGTTTTCAACTCCATCTGCCCACAAGGACACAGCATAAAGCATCTTTTGTGGGAGACTTTATAGTTGGCCACTTAGTAAACGTTTAACTTCGAGTCACCAGCTCTAGAAATATTTATAAACAGCATAGAACACAACACACACAACGCACACACACACACACACATGCATATGTATGTAAATATATTTGTGATAGTAAAAGGCACTCAATGGGCAACGAGTTCATGTTGAGCTTGTTGAGACTCGTTTATTGTATATTTTGCGGTTTTCCTTTTAGTTTTTAGTTTAGTTTAGTTGCTGCGACAATTGTGGGAAATGCACATGAAAATTTCATTGCTTGCTTTTAGGCTGAAAAGAAGCAATCCTCAAAGGGTTGATAAAAAGCCACCAACACACACACACACACTGTGCTACACATGACCAGAACAACAGGGAAGGGGCGGCGGCGGCGGCGGCGGCGACTCCATGACCAGTGTAACGACTGCCAACCCTTGCTGTACTGAGTGGCGCATAAATTTTGGGCAAAAAGCAAGCAAAAAACCTTCTCATGCTTAGCTTTGGCTACAATTTTTCCGCACACACCCTGCCATGCTGCCATGCTGCCCCCTCCCCGAGGCTGCCATGTTCGTGTTGTTCTATTTGTCAGCTCGTGAAACAATCATAACTTCCTCATCCTTCCCCAGTTCCTGGCTCTGGTCGTGCCTATCAGCTCTGGCTCTGGCTTTGGCTTTGGCTGTGGCTCTGGCCCTGCTACTGGCTTCTATGTCCCTCTCTGTGCGGCTGTGTGTGTGTGTGTGTGTGTGTGTGAAAAATTCATTGAATCCTACAGGCAAGACAAGAATATGCGAATAAGCCGGCAAATTTTGCAATGTTACCACCCATCATCCGCTCTGCCTGTTCTCTCCCCCCCTAACGTTGCTGTGTGTCTGTGCCCAGGGCTGAGCTGTGGCAGCTCTGAAATATTGCGTATACGCAATGCATTTCCGCCTACGCCGATGCCTACAAAATATGTGCGACAACAAAACTAACGAGCCTGCAAAATGAAGCCTTATCAGAGGGAAGGAGTGTGCGCGTGTGTGTGGGGGTCTGTGAGTGAGGAATTTCTGGCTTTGGCCACCACAAAAATTTTGATTTTCCTCTGAAAATTTTTCTCCACTTCCCACCCCCCCCCTGGCAACGATGGCAGCATCTCAATTATTAATGAGCCCCGCATACATCTGTGGACGAGTGTAAAGGCTGCAGCATTGAATATCCGTTGCTTTCCGGGGGACAAAAATGAAAGATGACAGTTGGTCCGTCCATAGAACGAAACCATAAAACTACAGAACGGACAGAACGGACGTTGCAATTCGCTGCTTCAATGGGAGCGAAACTATAAAGGACTAATGGAAAGGCAGGAAAACCCTTTGGTGTACAACTGATGTAAGGTGGAAGGTATACAGCCAGCTGTGGGGTATTTGAAAGGGATGAAAACTACTCAACTAACCAACTATCGAGCTGAAAAGCCAGTGGATGTAGGGTGGAAGCTATACAGCCAGCTGTGAGGTAATTTAAAGAATAAATCAGGGGAGAAACTGATCAACTAACAAACCTACTTAATCAACTTTCAAGCTGAAAAGGCAGTGGATGTAGGGTGGAAGCTATACAGCCAGCTGTGGGGCAAACCAATTAAGACAGCAGAAAGGCAGAATTAAAAGGCTGAACAGCTCTCTGACCAGTGAACGTACGCCAAAGAGCCCTGACCCGGCCACCTTTTGAGCGGCTTTTATGCCATCATCAAGGCCCGTTGGATTACCAGGCGCAACCGACTGGCCATCAGCAGATTTTTCAACTCCACTTCAAGCAAACTTTTGCCAGCTGCTTAATATAAATATATGAATATTTCATTTGCTTAACACAGAAAGCTGGACAAAAAAAAATAAATACAAGGAAAAATAAGCGAAAAGCAAAGAAGCGGAAAGGAAACCGAAAAAGCCAAAAACTTTTTTTCCTGGACTGGACTGGACTGGACACTGAATGGCGGCCATTTATATTTATCAAAAGCATTTTCATTTTCATTTTACGCCTTGTATTCCCAGCTCTGCAGCGTGTTTTTTCCCCCTTTTTTTTTTCTCCACTCGTTTTTCCTTGTCGCTTTCTTGTTGCCACTTGCCTTTGCCTTTGTCTCTCGACGTGACATAATTAGGAGGAAGCAAGAGCGGTTCGGTGCGGTGCGGTTGGGTGATGGTGGCCAAGGTGGCCGGAGGCGTGTCCGGGCTGCTAGCTTTGTCGTTACGCTCAAATATTAATTTCCACTTAAATGAAAAATTATTCCCAATTTCGGGAAATTTATGAAGCAACAATAATAACAACAAAAATGCCAACAACAACGGCGATGGCAGCAACAGCAAAGCGTAGCGAATAAATTTTTTGCACATAAATTTTATGAAAGCGCTAATAACAATAACAATAATAATAATAATAATCAACAGCAGCGGCAGCAGCAGCGGCAGCGAGGGGAGTTTCAACATTTATGATGGCAACGCCCTTTTGCATTGACAGTCGGCGGTGGCAAGTGGCTGTGGCAAGTGGCTGTGACTATGGCATGTGGCTATCGTTAGGCGATTAAAATGTTTTGTAATTAATTAGCTGAAAGGTGCGTGTGTCCCTCACCCTCTCTTCCCCTCTCCCCCTGTGTGGGTGTGTTAATGTGTGAATATCTATAATGTGCATGTGTGTGTGGCATTTTCTCCACCGAGAGCTTCAACAATGTCAACTGTCCTCCAACTCTTTACGGCCCCCCTGGTTTCGCAGTTTGATCAACATTTTTGTGCAAATCATTTCACACTTGTCTAATTTTATAACCACCACCACCCCCTCTCTTTTCCCTACCCCTGGCCAACCCCCTTGGGAAACTATTTCATCCTCTTTTCAGTGCTTAACTATGGCAGTTAACTTTTTATTATGCTGAGTATTTTTGTTTAGCTGTCTGTTGTGGAAAAATTTTTGCTGTTTTTGCAAAATTCTTGTCTATTACATGCTGTGCGGGTTGTTGTAGAGGAATTTTAATACTCTTTCTGCATTTACAACCCATAATAGACTTGTTGGCGGCATTAAAAACCAAAGAAATGACAATTGAAAGTGTTGAGTTTCAGCAAAACAAGAGATAAAATTTAAAAAAAATAAATAAAAATTTAAAACATTCCGATTAGAGCTGGGTTAAGAAAAAAATACATAAAAATGTATTTAAATATTAAATAAAATAAAAAAAAACACAAAAGGTTTAACCCACAGCACAGACATCATCAGCTAAGTAGACTATGCTGAGGCTCGTGTGCTGTGATGTCTGGCTAAGGCCAACCAAGAAGCTTACAGCCCCTAACCAGTTGCCAAGTTCGATTTGGTTAATTAAACCGACCGCAGCAGCTTCAAAAAGCCTTCTAAGCAGAGTCAGGAAAGGGTATTTGCATTGTGGTCAGAGCCTGGACTGGCAGAGCTACGAATACAAATGCAAATACCTGGACATAATATTCCTTTGTTATTATTTTTATCAAACGGTGTTAAATGTGGCTGTGTGGCTGTGTGTGTGTGTGTGTGTTTTTACAATTGGCGAGAAATGCAAATGAAATCAATTTTTGGTTTACATACACATGTGTCTCTGTGTGTGTTGGCTTTGTTGTTGTAATTGCCGCTTGTCAATTGCTTTGGCGGTTTCGGTAAACTTGCTTTGTTGATAGTTTTGTTTGTTTGTCTCTGTTGTTGGTATTTTATTTTATTTTTATTGACATCATTTAACCAAATTGAAAAAAAAAAAAATAAATAAAAAAACAATTGCAACGGCCTAAACGAAGTTTTATTATCATTGGCAGCTGCTCTCCATCTCTCTGTCCTCTGTCCAGTCAATTCTAACCTCAACAGGGAAGCAACTTTCAACTAAAAGGAAGTAGAAAATAAATTCTTTAGACAGCTATATGATGTAGAGCATAGGAATCAACTATTTGCTATAAAGAAAAAACATTTTCAAATGGCAAGAAATTTATTAACAGCGATTTGAGCAACATGACAAGAAATTTTCTATATTTTATCTCTTCTCTCATCATTTCTCTTTCTCTCCCTCCTTCTCTCTATTTGCAGGTAAGTTCACACTTGGCAAACCGATGGCCCCTGGGCTAAGCAAACATTGTAAGTTGATTTTTCATTTAATCAATAACGAACGACTCAAGCAGGCAGACAGGCAGGCAGGCAGGAAAACCTTTAAGTTGTAAGAGAATTTAAGTTGCCGTTGCCAGGAGCCGTAAAAGGAAAATGTAAATTTAAAGCAAACACAGCAGATCAAATCCATCGATTGAGGGCCCTTTTAATTAATTTTTTCCTACAACACAAAGGAAGGAAAATATTTCTGATGATTTTTCTAGTTGCCAACATAGCTGGCAGCCGTTTCTCTTAACAAGTTTTCTAGCAAAAGATTTTTTAAATATTTTTTTTCATCCAAAAATTTAACCTTCGCAGCTGACTTTTGAATAGTTTTTGCTTCATTTCTCTCCACATCTTTCTCTCTGTGTTTTGTTTTTATACAGAAAAAAATCATAAAACCACTCGCAAATGACCAAAATTATTTCCTAATGCAGCTGCCCGGCTGGGAATTCTTTTTTCTTCCTGCTGCTCGTTTTTCATTTAGGAAATCTCAGAGGCCAACCACGAACCATTGCCGGGGCCATCCATCTACTTTCCGACCTCCTCCCCCATCCCCAAAGCCTTTTTAACAGCACTTTCTGGCTTAATGCCTTCCTAATTGAAAGTTGCAAAAATTTATAGAAAGGTAAAGAGAGAAAAAACTAAAGTAGAATGGCAGCCCAAAGAATAATAATAAATACGAAAAGGCAAACACAACAAAACGTACAGAAAAAAGTACAGAAAAAAATAGAAGATGAAAATGAAAGTTTTTTTGCAGTAGCAGCAGCAGCAGCAAAACCGCAAATAATAATAAGAAGAAGCAAAGAGGGGGGTGATGGGGCTGTGAGGTAAGGTGATGTGAACGAACGTTGGCTTTAAATGAGAAGTAAAGGTTTGAGGGGCATTCAAAAGCTGCCCAGCTATTGAGTAGAAAAATGCCAAGGTAAAAGGAGGCAACAGACAAAAAAAATGGGGGAAAAAAAATTAGGAAAAAATATGAAAACTAAAGAAAATGCTACAGCAAATATAGATGCAGCCTGACTGCCTGCGTATGTGGGTGTCAGTGGATGGCTGTGTCCGCTTTTGTGGGCGTCGAGGCAGAAACTGAGGCGGCTGAGAATGTGTGCCAAATACAAACAGAGCTTCCAAGTGGGTCTGCATACCCACATCCACATGCAGCCAAGAGTTAGATGAAGAGAAATGCAAACAGAGGAGACCAACAGCCGCAGCCAGACCAAGATGGATGTGAATTGAATGCTCCAGAAAATCTAGAAATCCCACAACCAGTTGCCTTCAAGATATTTCCTACCAAATCCAAAATTATTCAATGTACAGTCAGCCATTCACTGCAGCCATTCACTGCAGTCCTCTGCACTGCTTGCCCCTTGAATAAAATGAAAAAATCGCCATGAAAATGTCTTTTGTTCAACGCTTTTATTAACAAATTATTACAACCCATCGTAGCAAATATATTTCTCACAGTCTTTACGTAAAAAAATCTTTCCCTGTCCAGCCTGCTGCAGTATAAAAAAGACGAATGTAGAAAGGAACTAAAAATTTGTGATAAATGATTTCAAATTCCCTCAGAACATGAGTAAGAGGATGCCAACTAGTAGAGCGAAGAAGAAACCAACGGGCACCGTATAGTAGCATTCCGAGAAGCTGATGAATTTACGGATCAGATGATCGGGCACCGCGTTACTCGCTGGAAACTGTTCGGTGCCGCTGGGCGGTGGTCGGTCAAGCAGTTCGTCGGGTAAAGTGATGCGACAGCGCATGCAAGTTCTTAGCCAGGCATCGTGATCGGTGTTGCCGCCGTTGTGAAGGCTGCGATAGTAGGCATTGACCAGCAAGATCTTGGTGTCGTCCGGCAGGGGGGCAGTGATTTTCGGTTTTATATGGGTGCTGCAAAGGCGACACGGGAGCGGCACATTGTGCCGGGAGGCATTGTGCAAGGGAGGCGGTTGAATGAGGTCCTGCTGCTGCTGCAGTAGGGTCAGGTAGACCAAGCTTCTCTGCTGGTAATCCAAGATGCGTTCCACTATGATCCGTCGGCGATAGGCATCGAGCAGGGTTGAAGCAGATACAGTATTGGCCGAAGGCGGGGGATTTGTGGGCTCCGGCTGGTCGCTCGTTTCTAGAGGGTCAACGGGGTCCACTGGCTCAACTTCATATTCTAAATCTGTTTCCTCAGTCTGATTGGATGCGTCTTCTTCGCCATCTGCCTCAGACTCAGATTCAGATTCAGCTTCCACTTCTGCTTCAGCCTGTTCAGTGGGTGAAGGGCCAAGTGGTTGTGGCACAGCCGCCCTGAATATAAAGATTTGAGGCTCTAGAATCACCGAGGGACTGGCCTGCAGGGTGCATTGCCAGTGTTCCGCTCGTGGGGCAACCAAGGAAACGACAAGATTAAATCTTTCATGGGTATCAGGGTTGAATGGCTGACTGGCCGCTGGTTGGGCAATGCTGCCCGGGACCAGTTGAGGCTCCTGCTGGTCTGGCTCTTGCCGGACTAAAGGCTCAGGGGTGAGCACGGCCTGTGGGACCAGCGAGATGTAAACAACGAGAGGCTCACTGCTTACTGCTTACCTGATGAAGGCCCTGCGAACTGCTTTCTGATCTAGAGACAATGGCACAGCGACGAATCCGCGTCAAATTCACATTCGGATTGACAGCCAAGGCCAAGATCATCTTGATGCTCATCAGGTGAGGGCAGCTCACGAACGTCTGCTGCCCTAGCAGCTCTTCCCTGTCCTCCATCTGCTGATTCAAGATGCCTCGCAGCTTGCTGGCATAGGCAAGCTTAGCCGTCAAGGCATCTGCCTGGGTGCAGTGCAGAGACAGCGCCGACACAGCCAGCTTCCTTCTACATGTGCTCCGGGAGAGTCTTTTGGGCTGATCTGGGGCGTCGTAATAACGATCGCGATTGTATTCGTAGTGCTCCATGATGCGAGCTCTTGACTTGCAAATCAACGATTTATATTTATACATTTAATTTGGTTCACGCAATTGATAACCCCAATGATATAGATTCCTGTGACGAGAGGAAATAAAATTTTTTTTTTCGATTTAATTTTACACAAAAAATATCGGTTCGGCTGGATTGAACAGCGACGAATGAGCAAATCTACGACTGGAATTTATACTCAAATGATGAACAGAAAAGCCAAAGCCTACTGGACTCGTTTACTGGTCGGCTAAGCAGTGCTATGATAGGAGGGAGCACAGCCTAAGCAGTCCCAGGTCCTTGGCAGGCATAAATCTCATAATTTTTTTAATAAAATCACCCAACGTCTCGAGAGTTTTTTCTCCCCGTATTTTAAAACCTGTTAAGATTATTCCTTGGCATTTACTGTGGAACGTTGTGGCCAGGAACGAAGCAACGAAGCAAACGTGTCCTGGGATGAGGCGAGGCAGGCAAAAGGGGCAGCATAAAGTACATCAAAAGTTTGTCGATCTCCAGAGAGCCAATACGGCGCATAACTTCTATAACATTTATGCCAATGTTGATTATAAATGCCAGCCAAAGTTCAGAGACGTGGGTTCAACATTTTTCCAAAGGGGGTGATTCGAGGGGCTAGAAATTTTCCTTCTTCTTATTCGGAAAGGAATCTGCTGTGGCCAGGAAACTTTGTTCAGCCTTTAACCTGCAGCTGCTGCTGTAACCCATTCTGAACTCATTTGTCACCTATATGGTCTAGAGCTTGGTTGGCAAGCCACTGCTGCCAGTTGGCCAAAGGCTCCTCCGCCTACTTGGCCATGCAAAAAAAAAAAATATTAAAAAAAAAGAAAACACAGAGAGAAGAAAACCCCACTTACTTAATGTCATTAAGGGGGCTGGGAAAATTCTCAGCTCAGGCAACCTCGTCTCGGCTGAAGCTGGAGGCCAAAACTTGTGATGCGGGCACGTCTTGGCTGCAACTGCATCTGTGGCCAGGGCCACCATGGAGCTGCTCTGCGTGTATGTGTGTGTGTGTGTGGAGGATATGGATAAGGTCTGGCCTCAGCTGGCATATATCACGTGCAACAAGGATACCGGGAGCAGCAGCAGCAACAGCAACAGCAGCAGGAGCAGCAGCTGCCTTCTTTGGCAATAAAACGTGGTCCGCGGGGCTTTTCCTTTTTCCTTTGCTGCTCTGCTCGTTGAACTGAACAAAAAAATAAAAGAAAAAAAAGCAGCAGGAACTTTTCTTTCCTTTTTTCCCCTTTTTTTTTTGCTCCACTTTTTTTTTTTTTAACGTATCAATGCGATTTATGCAGCAGCAACAGCAGCAGCAGCGGCTCGTTGCCCGCCTGCCTTTCACACATGGAATGCGATAAGGAGAGGAGGAAGGAAGGCAGCCAGGCATCCAGGCAGCCAGGCAAAGGCAAGAAAATGCAAAATAAATTGGCAGCTACCTTTGACAAAACCCTCCACCCCCCTCCTTCTTTGTCGCAGTTGCCCCCCTTTACTGCCTGCTGTCAAGCTGCTTCCAGCTTAACAAATAAAAAGTGTGAAATCTTCAATACAAATTTTTGTTGCCTTTCTTACACATTTTTTCTTGTTTTGGTTTTTTCTCTCTCAACTGCTTTTCTTTTCTATTTTTTCTTGTTGTTGTTGTTGTCGGCAGGAAATTCTTGGCATGCCTTTGGCTTTTGGCAGCTATTTTAGGCCTGAAAATACCAACAGCAAAGTGTCTAGAGCTGTTGTCAATTGGCAAAATGAACGTTGAGACTAGGGCTGAGGGGAGGCGGGGAAGGCAGCGGTGGGGTGCATAGGCCGAGGCCCCATTTATCAAAATCAAAATCAATGCCAAGAGGAAGAGCAGAGCAGAGCAGAGCAGAGCGAGCCAACGACCTGAGACACTTTAGACAGATTTTTTGCACAAGGCGAAGTTAACATTTTATCAGCCAAATGGACACAGAGACACCGACTGTCTCTCTCTCTCTCTATGTGTCTCTCAGCAAGGCGACACCCCAAAGCAATTAGCAAAGAGTCAGAGTCGCGTTGGCATTTTGAATAATTATGACAATTGGAAAGTTTTCCCAACTGTTGACTGTTGACAGTTGACTTTTAGCCAGAAGAAGTCAAGGAACAGACAGCCAGTCAGCCTGGTGAGTAGCTAAACTGATTACGGTTAAGGGGAGACGGCAGAGGGGCGGCAGGGAGGGCAACGACAGATTCAGAAGGTGCTGTAGGTAATGCGGCATGTGCCTGTCAACATTAAATTGCGATTAATTAAACCAGCAGCAGCAGCAGCAGCAGCGGCGGCAATGGCAGCCTCGTTAGACCCCTTGGAAGTTGGCCAGATTAAGGAGAACGGAGACGGCAAAGAAAAGTTGCGTTGAGGTTGAAGAAAAACAATTAGCGTCAGCGAAAATCGAAAGCAACAAAAGAAAAGTAAATAATGGATGAAGCAAGTAAATAAACTGCAAACAGCCAGGCTGCCAAGGGTAGTTGGAAGCAGTTTTCACAATGAATGCGCCCAGCTAGAGACTCTGTGGGCTCTTTAAAGTCCCTAGAACTGTTCAGATATTTTACAGAGAACCATGAAGCAGTGAAAAGCACCAAGAAAAGGCTAAAGAAAGCAGAGAAAAGCAGAGTTTCCCATTATAACGCCTTGAAGTATACAATAGTTTCTATTCTTTCGCTACAATTTGACCGAATCAAACGTTTTACCTCTCTCCAGCCCTAAGTGACCGATTAGTAGTGAAAATCCCATCTGCAACTGTAAACTCTTTGCTTTCATGACTTATTTCGCCGTATTAATCATCTCATTTGACTCTCACTAGGGCAAATCTGGTCAACTGCAAACACATGTACAATGGATAGAAGCTTCTCCTCCATCTCCTCACAGCTAATCCCTCATGGCCTCATGGCCTCATGCCACATCCATCTTGCTCGCACTGTTCTTGATTGACTGCCAAAAGCGCATAATTCAACTTAAACTTCTGCCTCCCACTGCTCCCCACTGCTTCCCACTGTTTGCCACCCACCGCCAACGAACGGTCTTCTGTCTGGCATTTGTTTTATTTAGTTGTTCTTTTCGGGCTGCTTTATTTTTATGACTCACGCACTTTTGTGGCTTCCGGACTTCTTGTTCGTCTCCCTCTCTGTGTGTGAGGACTGTGCTGGCCAACAAAATGGAGGCATCAACACCTGCTTCACAAAATGTGCTGCCTGGCGGTGGTTGATGGTGGTGGTTGGTGGAGCTTCAAACGGCAGAGACTTCTCTACACTTTGAGTTATGGCCAAGCGCCGCCGAATCGTCGAAGGCTAAACTCAATTTGAATAAATTGTTGAAAGCGAAAAACATTTCAGCGCCAAATTCCAAACTGCAAAAATACAAAACAACAAGAAAGTTTTCCTCCTGCCATCTGGTGGAAGCTGCAATGCCATTTAAACAATATAAACGGCCTAAGGAAGCAACCCGAAAGCATTTGGTTTGGCTTCCCTAACAGTTCACCTCACTCTTTGCAGCTATATGATCTAGTAAACTAAGCCAGTTGACAGTCTTTGAGCAGCAGCTAAATCTGGTTATATCGACTCTCTGTATAGCCGAAAGGGGCTGCCTTCTGCCACTTAACTCTGCCCGATAAAATAAATATTCCAATGCTTTGTAAAGGGTATAAAAAAAAAGAGAAAGAAAACAAAAATCCAAACTCAAACCGAATTGAGAGCAACACAGAATGAAAGAAAAACGCGGCCTATAAAACACACACACACACTCAATGGCAGATACAACATGAAAAACCATGTTGCCAACGCCAGATGACAGACTATAAAGATACCCTGTAAGGGATACTTGGGTTATAGATACTTGGAAAATGTCAAAACAGACAATAGAAAATGATCAACTTGGAAAGAGAATTAAGACACCCAATGGTCGCAGCTTACTTGGATAGTTGGTGATTCACGCAGGATATTAAAAAGAATTGCATACCTAGAGGCTTCTAGCCAGATCTAGTCAGCTGAAGTGATTTAAATTTGCCTTTCAACCTTCTAAAACGCTTCTGTTCATTGAAGAACCATCAACTGGACGCCACCATAGTGGCAAAGAGTATAAAACCAAATCGATTTCCATTGAATTAATACCAATTAGGTGGGGGAGAAAACTCTTCAATGTAAGCCATGCGGAGGGGATTAGAAACGCATTAGGACCGCCTTTGTCTTTGGGCATTTGCCTAATCATATTTAAATCTCCTCGTTTCCGGTTTTTTTTCTTTTTTATTTTTTGTTTAAAATGTATTTAGAATTCTGGATGTGTGACGAGTGGCTGCCTCTTGGCAAAAGTTTTTCCTTTTTTTTTTTTTTTTTTTATTTCAAAATACAAAGTTAAACAATCGCAACTGCCTTCGCCCCGTTGCCCCGTTGTCCCGTTTCCCAGACGCCTTTGCATTTTAATTTTTTCTCTCCGTGCCGAAATCTTAATAAACTTTTTCGGCACAACCTACCTGTAGGGTAATGTTAAACGCGATAGCAGGGGATGGAAGGCAGGTGTGTGTGGGAGGGGAGGGAAGGCGGCATGATGGCAATCGTATATCGAGGCCGCCAAAAACTTTAGCGCAGCATTTTGGCTTTAAAACAAGAATTTACAGGCGGCACAAAAAAAAAACACGAAAAACTTTTCTTCTTTTTTTTTTTTTTTGGTGTTACAATTGCCAAAATGTTGGAGGGTGTTGAAAGCCTGGCTGGGTGGGGTGGTTGGCAGGGGAGGGGAGGGGGCATTGCATGTGTGAAGAATCAAGACGCATAAATTGCCAGCTGGCCGTGGCCATGGCAGCCAGGGCACAGGGAGGAGGCAACTCTCACAGCTTTTAAGCTTATTTACTGCTTACCCAACCACCCAACCACCCACCACCCATCGCACCGCCCATCAACATACCCTAAATATATATTTTTATATTTTTTTCCCCCCCATTTTCCCCGCCATTCCTGTTGGGCATACACTTCCGGCGTGGCCGCAACATGACAAATGGCTGCAAATCGTCTTCCTGTCGCAAGCGCGCAGCTATGACAAAACACTGAAGCGGAGAGGCGGCCATAGAGGGGCAGAGGGAGGGCTGCTGACCTTTAAATCAGCGAAAAAAATAACGTCAAAGTTATTTGAAACGGAAAATCTAAACCGAGAGATCATAATTCTCAATTAAATTTCACAGTTGAGGGAAGATTTTCGAGATCAAATCTTGGCAGCTGAAATCAAAGGATGAATGAACAGAACGACACAATCAGATCTGCAGAGTCGATAAAGCAGTGCCAGCTAGCAGCTGAATGTTGACGGTTTTCCTTTGACCAGAAGCTATCAATGGGGCATCTAAACTGCTACTTTCCACAGTCCACAGTTAAAGCCACCTCGCTTGATGGCTGATAAATATTTTTTCTTTATACCGTTTGCTTGTCCAGCAATTAAATTATTTTTCCACTGCCCACTCACACGCACCTTTAGACATTTACATATTTTTCTTTCTCTCTCTCTCTCTCTCTCTAGTTTTTATTTAATTATTTTCTCAATGGTCTTTTGATCACACAAAAAACTTTCGCTTGGTCACGACCACAACAACTGCTTGATGAAGCAGCCGCACCTGTGTGGAGTCTGGATGGGGTCCAAAGGGGGGCATAAAACGATGATTGTTGGCAACTTAATTGTCGCAATTAAATGACGAGGCTCAGTGTACTCAGTGGTACCCCCGACCAGTTGTGTCCTCTCACCTTCCTGCATTTGCATTTGTCATTGTTGCCTGCCAAGCTCTGCTCTCTCTGGCAGCAGCAGCAGCAGCAGCTGCGGCAGCGGCAGCGTCAAGCCACCGCAGCTCAGTTAACCACCGAGTCGTTTGTTCTATAAATGTTTTAAACATTTTAATTAGTTTTAATAAACGCTGTCGTCGTTGACGTTGTCACAAAACTGTTTGAAGTGGCGGTCAGGTCGCCACCTGCCTAACCTGCCTAACCAGTCAACCATCCATCCATCCATCCAGCCAGCCAGCCAGCCTGCTGCTTGACAATGAATTCCCTGAAAAGGTCGTCGCCCATTGCTGCTTCAGCGCTTTTCTTTGCCTTTTTTATATGTTTTTTTCTCTCTTTCTTTACCCAACGCCCTGCCGTCCTGTATGTGTGACTGTGTGGGAGTCTTTGCAGCTGTTTCTAAATGGGCTGGACAAACATGCTGCCTGGCTGCCCTGCCACCGCCTTTCCGCCTTCCGCCTGGTTGGGGCAGCTCTAACCGCCAATTCTCTTACTGGCTACCACATAATACACTGCGGCTGTGGCCGCGGCCATGGGGCGTATGCGTAATGTTTAGTTCAGCGGTCGCTGCTTTGCTGCTTGCTGCTTGTTCATGTTCATGATGGGCCTGCATGTCTTGGTGGCCTTTCTCTCTCCCTCTCTCTCTCTCTCTCTCTGTGTGTCTCTGTGTACTGTACGCGCTTTGGTCGCTTTGCGGTCAGCCAAAGTTTCCGAGTCTGAACTTGGTTTTTGGTTCCGCGCTTCGTTGGCCTCTGGGTTTTCTCTTTGCCTTTTATTATTTTTTCCCTGCTTCACTGAGCAGGGGGGGCAGGGTGGGGGGGAGGCTTTGCGTGTTTAGTGCATTGTTTTTTATATATGTTTTACAGTCTGTGTGTGTGTGTGAGTGATTGAGTAGTTGAGTTGACAAAGGCCAAAGGACTTTGGGAGCCTCCACAACATACCAATTGGCAATTAGCATAGCTGAAGCCTTGATTTGCCAACTCTAATGTCTGCATTTGCTAAACAAAAACATCCAAAGAATTCCAATTAGAAATTAGGAAAAAAAATACCCAAAGGACTCTGCTCAGCTGCTGCTTGTCAGAAGGACTTTCGCCTGCCTTAACTGGATGGATTTTGCCTGGCTGGTCAAGTGGTTGCTGCTCCTGCTGGCCCAGCTTGAGGGCATCTTTTGCCTTCGCTGTGTTCTTTTTAATGAGATCGCCATGCCAAACAGCACTTGACTGCCTCCCTCCCTCCCTCACTCTCTTCCTCCCTCTCTCTCTGATATTGTCTCTCATTATTTCAATAATTTATTGATTAGTTGGCTGCATTTTATTTAAATTTTTTTGTGTTTTGTTGTTTTTTATCTTTGTTACTTGAGGGTGCGCAGCAAGGACGCCTTCAATCAATTTAAATGCATTTTGTCCTTGCGCATGAGTGGACAATGCGGGATGCGATGGGTTTGGGGATGGGTTTTGGTGATGAGAAGGGTTACGTTATCGCCTGCCAGGAGCTGGTAAATTGCAGTAAATAATAAAGACTGAACACACACACACACACACACACACACCAACAAACGACTGCCACATAGTAGTGTCTGCAGTCTAGAAAGACGAACGTTTGAGGGCCTCTAGGGGGAGAGGAGACTTGGAAGCTTGCTGCTTGGTAGCTGTTAGCTGGTAACTGTTGGGTGATGAGAGGTGGTAGCTGAGGGGAAGGGGCCAGGGGGGGCTTCGTTCCTATGCGGGCTTATGCAAATGTCGCTGCGCGAAAAATACAAGAAAAAAAGCCGAATGAAAATGAAAAATGCGAAAAAGAATAATGCAAGTGAGTTTTCTCTGTTGCACTTGAAAAGCGGCCAAATCGATACACTCACACACACACACACAGGCACACACCAACACATGCATAAAAGAGTGTTGGAAACTCAAGAATCGTAGCTGGATAAAAAAAAGCAAAAGCAAAAGCAAAGGGAAAAGCAAACGAGCGACAGCATAATGCAATCGAAAAATGTAGACAAAAAAAATGGAGAAAAGCAGAAGCAAAAAGCTTTATGTCGCATCCAAACTGAATACTCATAATTTATAAATCAGGCTTAAAAAAATAAGAAAAAGAGAGAAAAAGAAGGCGAAGGATACTCATCTCACTTGTGTATAAAAAATGCAGCCAAGCAAATGACTCTGAGTCTCTTCGACAGCAACAAAGCATCGAGAGAACAAAAAAAATACAGAGAGAGAGAAAAATAGCTAAAGAGGCAGCCAAGATCGGACAGATTTTGGATGGAGAAAATATATTTTTTGAAAGTAGAAAAATTGTTTATTAGACAGACAAATAGCTGAGCTGTGTGTGCCCGAGTCCTGACCGCTTAGCCTTTACCTTTGGCAGTTTGGCAGCCAACAGACAGACACGACAGCATTTTCACTTGCACACCTGTGTTGGCTTTCACAAGGGAATAGCAACAACAGCAACAACAGCAACAATAGCAACAGGGGGAAAAAAAAAACACAAACATCAGAAGTGGGCAACACATGTCCATTGGCCCAACCTGCGGCTCTCAGTGCCACAATCAACCTCTCTGTCTCTCTGGCTGCCAGCCAACACCAGTCTGTTGCACCACACACACGCACACATGTACATAAACCATCCATAGCTATTAGCTGCAATTTAACCCCCAAACAACTCCAGTTGCAGTTGCAGTTGCACCTTGGACCACAGCCCACAGCCCACAGCTCACAGGCCAGAGCCCAAAGCCTTGCTTAAACGGTTAAACGTGCTTTGCCCTGGCATTTTTGCTTCTTCTCTTTTACCAATTTTTCACATTTTTTCTTCCTTTTTGGTGTTTGGCTGAAACTGAAATTTGTTCCTAAACGGATTTTTCGAGCGTCTAAAACTCATTTTGTGCGCCTTTGTTGGGCCATCAATAACACGAAATACACAAAGCAATACAACAACAACAAAACCTGAGCAAAGGTGGCGGCAACTGACAAATAGATAAGCCAACCAGAGTGTCGGTGTGTGCGTGTGTGTGTGTTGGTAAGATGCATTTGGTTTCATCTTGTGTGAAAGCATTTTCCTGGGCTCCACTAAAAGGTTTTTCCTTTCATATATTTTTGCACATCAAGTTGACAAAACACAAAGGACAGCACCCAGGGCAATGAGACGGCCAACTTTGATTACCCTGATGAGCAATTTAATTTAAAAGGCTTAAATTCGTTGAAGGAAAATCAATGAGGAAATTAGTTTGTAGCCCCTGGTGGCCAAATGTAATAGAAACAGTGGAAATGGAACATAAAACAGCTGTGCTTTCTTCTGCTCAATGATCGCTGAGTTTGTGGGGGAGTTTAAAGAGTTGGAAAAACAAAGAAATGGGGGGTGGGAAAAATCCTGTTGCCTGGCAGAGATAGAAAAGACAAAGGAATGATGAAATATTACCAATTGCTAGGCTGCCCCATTGATGGCATGTTTATGTAGCCAGCCAGGCAGTCAGGCAGCCAGGCAGCCAGGCAGCCATCATCATGGTTGTTGCTGTAGCTATAGTTGTTGTGGCATTAAATTAAATAAAGACCCATATTAGCAGGCATGCCCTTACAACTGGCAATGGTTGTAGTTGGAAAACGGCAGGTAATAGCGGGCAGAGCTCGTCTAGGAGCCAGCGTAAAGGACACGCCTTCTAAAACATTTAAGCCAAGCGGGCTACGACAGGACTATGACGACCATGATGATGATGATGGCGGGCAGGGCTAAAGGCGGCTGGCTTAGGCAGGCGAACTTAGTCGCTCTCTGGCTGAATCTAAGGCAACCTAACCTAACCTAACCTCTCTCTCTCTCTCTCTCTCTCTTTGTCGCTCTGTATGCCTAAGAGCTGGATCAATAATAGGGCATAAAGTTGCCAACAAAGCACAGAGAAAAAAACACAGAAAACCATATAGAAGGGCAGGCAAAGGCAAAGCCAGCGGCTTGGCTAGAACATAGCTGGGTGGGCGTGGCAGTTGGTGGGGATTTTTTAATGCACGTGTCTGTGTGTGTGTTGCTGTTGTTGCTATTGTTGCACTGCAGTTAAGTCAATTTTGTAGCCATAATAACAACAACAGCAGCAGTGAAGCCGAAGCCGAAGCAACAACCACACAGAATATCCCATCAATTAGGCCAAGCAAGCATTTAGTGCCATAGTTTGTTGTTGATTTGTAACACAAAGAGGAGCCACAACATTGGCAGGAAGAAGCAGAGCCTTTATCGTATTGAAAACACACAAAATTTCAACATTTTTCCCTCAGCAAAGGCAGGTAGACAGGGGCAGGCTAAAAAGTGTTGCCTACCTTTGGGGGCTCGCTGGTTGGCATCAGCTTTTGAGGTGGCTTAAAGGTGGCAAAAACTGCAAATATTCTTAGTCTCAGCGGATTAAAACTTAAAGCTTAAGCATCCACATGGATTAGGCAAGTTTTCCTGGTCTGGTCTGGTCTGTCTGGCAGGTGGGGGGCAGGTCAAGCGAAAGGCCAAAGTGCTAAACATGCCCGCTGCGATGGCAGCTGCTGCTGCTGCTGTTGTTGTTGTTTCTTTGCTTTGCTTTATTGTTTATAGCGCAAACAATTTCGTGTCATCCGCAATTAGGCAGGCGCTTGGCTCTAAACTGTCTCCCCCTTTCCCCCTTGTAGCCGCCAGCTATCTGTCCCTGTCTGTCCTGTGCTGAGGTCCTAGGCATTAGCCATATTGATTTAATGGACTCTCCGGCCATATATCTATGTAGTCAACTGTCTGTCTGCCTGTCTGGCTGTCTGCCTGTCTGTATAACAGTACCAGCAGGTGTTTAGCTGCCAGTTGTTTACTGAAATGCAAGCAGCCCACCAGGCTGTCGATAAGGCAGTTCGCAGTTGAAACTCCCAACTCTTAACTTATTTAATAGATTTTCTCTGCCTAACCAACACGCATCCTTTGTGTTAAAGAGTAAAAGGAAACGGCAAGTCCTTTCTAGTTTATTTCTTGGCTAATTCCCCTTGCTCTGGCTGCCCCATTTTGGCTCTTAAGGTCAACCGCAAGCGGAGAAGCGAAAAAAAAAAAAATCCAACTAAAATGCTGCAAACATTTGCATCCTCCCACTCAGTGCCTGTGTGTGTGTATGTGTGTGTGTTTAGTTTATTGTAATTGCAAGACTGTCAACGTTATTGTATTTGTAGAAGCTGCCTTGGGGCTGGCAGGGGAGGGGGGATAGGTGGAGGCCACTTGCTGGCAAATGCCAACGCAGAACGTAAAACGGAGACGGCAACGGCAACGGAAAAACTGAAACACATGGCATGAAAAACGCTAATGACAAACACACACACACAGGGAGAGCTACTGTGTGTGTGTGTTGTCATGTGTTTATTATCCTTTTGCCAGCGGAAGTTTGCATTTACAACAGCAGCAGGAGCAGCAACAGCAGCAGCAACAGCAGCAGCAACAGCAGCAGCAACAGAAGCAGCCGCAGCCTTAACAACTCGATAATATAAACTGCAGTGTTGT
>JAWNPV010000368.1:0-22063 GCA_035078785.1 Collessia kirishimana
CACACACCCGCACACACACCCCGGCAGACACAACGGTCCCCCCAAACTGCTTTGGCCTGGGCCGTTGGTCAAATAAAAACGCCCCTTTTTGTATGCTATAAAAAGTTTGCTTCGCAGCATGTGTGTGTGTGTCGCGGGCTTCCACATATGCGAGGGTGTACACACACACACACACACACATACATGGGCAAAAGCAAAATGGTAGCCACCACACATGCACATATATAGGAATCGTCTCGGGCCTCGGTCTCGGCTCGTTCGTGTCCCCTCGGTCACGTCCAACGTCCAACGTCACGTCCGTCGCCTCTTCATTCTGCCGCAGCATCAAAAACTAATTTATGTGCGACTCTGTCTCTGTGTCTATGTGTGCGTATGGGCGTGTGTGTGTGTGTGTGTGTACGTGTACGCCTAATCACCTAGGCAGGCATGTGTGCGTCCAGGGCAGCCATTAACCTGGCAAAGCAACCAAAGCACATCAATTGCTTTGCAGCTCAAAGCAGAAGGAAGAAAATAAATAAAAATAAAAATAAATAAAATAAAAAAGAAAGAAAAAATAAAGAGGAAAGCAAAAGGGGCGGTTGAAGGCAGTTGGCAGTAGCGGTGGCGGTGGCGGCGGCGATGCTTCTGCGGTCGCCAATGCTCACTGGTCCACAACTGGAACCCACCCTCGTCGTCGTCATCGTCGTCCGCGTCGTCGTCGTTACAAAACATGAGGGCGACTAAGTGGCCGACACACACACACACACACACAACGCTGCCGTCAACGTCAGCAGCTACGTTGACTGCAACGACGACGTTAACTGCGCAACACTTTTCAAAACGTAAAACCTGCGCAACGGGTTGCGTTGGACTCAAAATACTATGTATGAGAGGGCGGGGGGTGATGTTGTTCTCTATACGTATGTGTGAGTGTGTGTGTGTGTGAGGAGTTGCGTGTATAGGTCGGGGGGTGGTCATTGAGTGGTTGCTTTTTGGACCTACGTATGGGCTATATGGAGTGACAGAGTGTGTGTGAGTCTATTGATGTCCTGCTCGCTCACTGGCTTTACTTTAGGGTTAGGCATATGCATATGTATGTGTGTGAGCCAGTGTGTGTGTGTGTGTGTGCTAGTGTGTGTGTTTATATGTTATACATATGAGCAAACGGCATATGCGGGCGTCGCAAGCATCGTCAACGTCGTCGTCGTCGTCCTGGTCCTCGTCCTCGTCGTCGTCGTCGTCGTCGTTGTCGTCGTTGGCTCTTAAGGGAAAGCAGCTCCAATGTATTGCTCATCGAAGGCTATCGAATGTGGTCGTCGTCGTCGGTTAGCAGCCACATCCAGCCTCTGCTGCCAGGACCACATCGTCTTCGTCTCCAACGACAATGGAGCTCAGGCCTGATCCTCTGCCTGGACGAGCATGTTGCCATGTATTCGCATGTGTGTGCTGTCCATTCGGCATCCACACTCGTCTGTATACGCCTCTGTATGCGTGTACATATATGTGCTTGTTATCTCACATGCTGCCCCTGCTGTCCCTCCCTGTCCGCCTGTTTGTCTGTCTGTGTTGTGGGTCCAACGGACAGAACCTTCACTTCGTGTTTTATTACTCGACCTGCGTAGTCTTCGAATTCGTGCGAAACACAGCAAAATAACAAGGGAAGAAGCAACAGCATCACTAGACAATGGCAAGGATACAACCAGCTCTATAGCCCTATAGCCTTCTGACAGCTATATGATGTAGTAACCTCTTAGCAAATATTTTAATAAGCATTTAACCAGACTCCTAAGCTGTTCCAAGACGTTTCAGCTCTCCAGCTCTAAAAAGTTTTAACTACCTAACACAGCTGGCTGTGTTCTTCCACCTTAGATCACCTTTAAGCAGAAGCAAACGATGGCTGCGGGTCAAGGCAACTTCAGGGCTTCATGAGAGGAAAATCTGTCGGCTCCAAGTGACTGTGGCAACCACTGTGCTGCGATACCATCACATAGCCAAAAACTCAGTCAGAAACCTCCCACCCACCCATCCATCTATCCATCCACACACATATATAAATGCCAGGCTGCCCCCACACATATTTTCTATATACACACACACACAGGACAGAGTCGTATATACATGTATTGTGTTTTCATTTTTCCTTTTTTTTTTTTTTTTTGGGGGGGGTTTAAAATTGCTGTTTCTGTTTCTGTTTTCGCACATTTGGTGAACTTTCGCTTGCGCCATCTCGCTCGGCTCTGCATGTGTGTGTGTGTGTGTGTTCATGTATACTGTATCGTTAATTGAAGGACTTTTGCGCAACTCACATAGACCAAGCGACAGACTGACAGATAGATGAATAGACAGATAGGCAGACAGACAGACAGAGACACCAGGCGGCAGCCCAGGCTACCCAGGCACTCACATATGACTCCCCATGAAGTAGCTGAAGGAGCAAGGATCAGGCTGCCTGGTAGAGGGAGGTCTGGCTTGCCTTGGTCCGAAGCCTGGAAGCCTGAAAATGGAGCAAATGAATATCTCATGGCATTATAATGGTCGCCGGGGCGACAAAGCCCTGCTAGATGGAGGCTGCTGGCTGCCGGCTGCTGCCATCAGGTGTGGTGGGTGGGTGGCTGCTCCTGCTTCTGCTGACTCCTGCTGGCATCTATGGCAAAGACTGTTTGGCTAGTAGCCCTTTGACTACGATTACGACCGCCCCTCGCCCACACAACTATATACGCTCACATATGTACAGATACAGATACAGCTACAGCTACAGATACATGCATGTATGTCCTGCGGCTGTACGTGTTTCGTGTTCGTGTTTTCCCTGCCTTATATGGGTTTAGGTGGGTGTGGGTGGATGTGTGTGTAGCTCTCAAGCATATGCACATTTCGTTCTATCGGCAGAGCCAGCCAGGCAGGCAGCGTCCAACAAGACAGCCAGGCCAGGACCAGGGCCAGGGCAGGGAGAACGGGTTCTAGGTGGACTTGGGCAGGCGGCATTGGTTTTGGATAGAGTTTTTCGGGAATGGGCGGGGGGGCCGGCAGCCATGTCATGTGTAGTTGGATTACTTGGGTGGGTGGTTGGCTGGTGGCAGCCAGCAGTTGTCGAAGACTCGCTTGAGAGGCCAGCAGAGCAAGCTTATGTAAGCCAATACACATGTACAATGAACGTTTGAACGTTATTTATGTGCAGACTCTACATCTACATATGTATATGTATATACATACGTGTGTATGGGCGTATGTGTGCGTGTGTGTCATGTGGGCAAAACACTTCACATGCGATTTGATGTGTTTTGTTGGTGACGAGCGAAGCTCAGCTTTTTTCCATTGCTTGACGAAAAAAATCCCCACAAAACATTTCAACTGGCCTTGTTGTGTGTGTATTTTTATATCGATAACTGTAATAATTTTTGTATAATTAATTCCACATAAATTAACAAATTTTTTGCAGACTTTTAAGACCCATAAAACTGGGAAATATTTCTCCTGGTTTAGCTAGATAAATTAGTCGCAGTATTTGGTTGTCAGGAAACTTTCATCTTAAACGGCTCCAGTCACTTATAGCTTATATACCCTTGCAGTCCAAGGCAGGAATCAGTGTTGAAAGGGCTGCGAACCAACCAAGTTAGTTGCTTTGCTAAGCACTTCTCCGTAGCTATAAGCTACTCATCTGTTCCATGCTTAGATCATTAAATATAATTATTTTCCCTCTTCAATCTGTTTTATGGCAAGGACATCTGTTATAATTTAATAAAAGTCTTGAAAGGTCAACAATTTAAATGCAAAAGCTGTTGCATTTTCTCTTGAGACAACAAGGGGGGCTTTGTCACTGTCAAACTCCTTGATCTACTCGCTCAGCGGTGACTCCCTGGATTTTGCATTTTTTTTCTGATTTGAAATAAAAACAAAAAAGTTTAGGGGGAAGCTAAAGGCTCTACCGGTTCCATAAGATGCTACTACAACGCTTTTACTTCTGTTCAAGCCAGCTGTTCTAGGGATCTGCCCAACGACTGGTTGAGGCTACGTGATCGTTAGAAATTTTCCTGGCTGTTAATTAAGCTTCCTGGTGGTTGACGAATCACCTCTGTAATTTTGATTTAAAGGGCTCAACGAATTACAGCTGATACAACCAGCTGGAGGAGGAGACAGGCGGCCGAGCTGCCTTGTTATTAAGCCTTTTCCGTCTCTCCCCCTTGGTGGCAGCCCCTGGTGTTGCCCTTATTCGAATCAATAAATATGCAAATGCGAATCCGTTGCCATTGTAGTTGTTATCCTTTTGCAACATTGCGCACAATGCGATTGCTGTGGAAAACTCTAAACTCTAAACGGGACAAAAAAATTGGGGTGCACGACACCAAGGAAATCCCCGAAACCGTATAGGAAACCCACGTTCCTCTCACACTCTGTATGTGTGTGTGTGTGTGTCACACGCACGCCAATTTCCAAAGATTCTGGCAAAAATAATTGATTTCAGTTTTTACAATTTGCGATTTGCAAAATTCAAATTTGAAATTTGAATATTTAAATTACAACCTTTGGATTCCTTTTTTATAGTTTTTTTTCTCTCTGCCTGTCTGCCTGTGTGCCTGTGTGTGCCTGTGTGTGCGTGTGTGCGTTGCACATCCGGTTTGGATTTCAGCGGCTACCTGGAAAATCCTTTGCTACTTTGCATATGAACGGGGCACAGGGCGGCCCAGGTAGGACCACCCCTTAGCCTTTCCTTCTTTCTCCGGTTTTTTTTTTTTTTTTGTTTTTGTTTGCCCCTCTGAGCGAATTGCAAATCGAAATTGGAATTGAGAGCTGGCAGCAGCAGCAGAAGCAGCAATGGTGTCGTCACAGGCACCGACCGGGTAAATCAACGCAGCCACTGGGCTAGTGAGGTCGTGCATGGTGTGAAGCATGCATGTGTGTGTGTGTGCGAGTGTGTGTGTAAGTCTTCTTCATATCTGAAATCAATCGCGATGATGATAAGACACGATTTCTATTTGGGGTTTTTCTCCATACGAAGCCACCTTGATGGGAGTTGAAACCTCACAGCGACACTTCTCAGGTAAACAAAATTGAAATTTTTACAGTTAAATTCCTACAAGTTTAAGTTATTTATGGTAGAAAAAAATTATTTAGACTGTCTAGCCAAGTCCTGGGCATGGTGTAAACCTTAAAATAGAGGGGAAAAACCTTAGGTGTTCAAAGGAAGCATGGAAAAGCTGAGTTGAGGGCTGATAACCGCAAAACAGCATTGACTAAGCCATGGTAGGCATAGGGAAGATGCCCAGTGGCAGGCTAAAATCATATATTTAACTATTTGGGCAAGTAAAACAGTTCCAGGTTCCTCTAAACCTCAAGCTCCCAGTGTTTCTATATACAGACTCCATGAGAGGAAGCTGTGCTCCCTTCCTAGCAGTTAGGGGCTATTAAAATATAGGCAACCCTGTGAAATGCCTAGCGGCAGGCTAAAATCATATAATTAAATATTTTGGCAAGTAAAACAGTTTGTAGGTCCTCTAACCCCAGCGTCTCTATACACAAATGTCATGCGAGGAAGCTGATCTCCCTTGCTAGCAGTTAGAGGTCATAAACATACAGTCGAGTCCATTCAGGACATTCTCTAATCACACAAATGAAGTCTGAAGTATGAATCTGTATTACCCAGATAAACATATCTACGGCAGTTGCTTAAGGCCCTTCACATTGGGGCACTACAAGTTGGCGACTAGAAGAAGTACACAGAGTGCTCTTGTCCTTCGTTGTTTTAATAAATTAAATTCCGGAAAATCCACAGGAAGTCTGTCTGTGCAGTTTTTTCTTTTCTCTCTTTTCTGTTTTCTTGTTGTTTTTTTTTTTCCTTTTCTTTTTTGCTTTCGATGCGTTGTTTCTGCCTCCACAGCTGCCTTTCCATTTCCACACTTTTTTCCCTGCTTTTTTTTTTTATTTTTTATCCACTCGGCATTGCTTTGCCTTGGCTTGGCTGGCTGCTGATGCAGAGCAGCAGCCATTCATTCTATAACTTCCTGCCTGCGCATGCCGACACGGACTTAATTTCATTTAGGACCTCGACTCGCCTCAGTCGCGGCCCCTTGACTAGCACAACGCACTAAGCGGTGGGAGAGGGTAACTAAAGGGGGGGAGGGTTAAGCTAAATGCAATAAAAGATAAATAAATGCTAAAAGTTAAATATTGAATGCCAACTCTGTATGACGTGTATCGACAAGTGTAGACGGCGGCATCGTTAACTGAAATAGGGGAAAAAAAACTCCATGAAACCTTTGGATAGAACCATGAACCATGGAAACCCTGAAAAGAGAGGTTGTCATCAACCAAAATCAGCTTGAAAGAGGTTCAAACTGTTCTTAGTCACTAGATCAAACGTTGTACAAATTGCTCTACTGGATCATATAGCTGTCAGCTGTCATAAGGCACTTGGTAAACCTTCCAAAAGGCTTACAGCTTTGGCTGCCCAGTTTTTGATACAGATCGAAGCTCTGTCTTATAAAGACCTGAAAGACCAGACTCTTAGTCAAAGCAACTATTTTGTGTGTTGTTTTCGTGACCGAAAGTTCTCACAACAGGAGATTTAAATTTCTCGTCGCGCGAGCTAAAACAATTCAACAGCAGGCGACGCTGACAAAAGCCCTAAAAGAATGAAATTGAAAATCAAAAAGCAAAAGCAAATATACAAGTTTAGTTGAAGGATCCGAGTAGAGCGGTCTTGACAAACGAGATCTGGTTTTGGGACTCACCATGGGCTCGGCTGGTCGCGGCTGTCAACGTGTCAATCAAGGAGGCCTCCTTGTTGGCCTGACCTAACCTGGCCTTGCTTTGGCACACACATGACACGTTCATTAATTCAGACCGCGGCCTCATTCCCATTCCCACTTCTATTCCCATCAATGGCGTCGTAGTTGTCCTTGAGGCTGGCACAGCTTTGCACCCTTTCGCGCCACTCGGTTGTCCCAAATTAGAACAGAAGTCAACCCCTTTCTGGGCAGACGATGACGACGACGACGACAAAGCTTGGAGCTTGTTGAAGAAGTTCAACGATCGGTGGTATGAAAGGATGCGCTCCATGACGTCCACTGAATGACAGCTATTGTGATAGTGACAAACGATAAAGGAAAGTTGAAAGCTCAAAGAGTTGGACAGTTGGATCCTTTTGAACGTGGGAATATGCTCTGTCACACGTAGCTCTGCGAATTGCTTTGGTCTCTTGCCTTGGCAAGAAAGCACCGCACGCACCACTGACTTTATGCCTCCCACAAAGCCGATGAGCATTGCTGGTCCTTGCCGATCACTGATTTATGTCATAAATACAGAGCTAAAGAAGGTTCTTAGGTCCGTCGTTGATTGATGTTGAAATAGATGCCCCAGCCAGATGGTTGCTTTCACCTTCTTGGGAAAAATCCCCAGAGAACTGTCTTAATGATCTATAAAGTTCAGCTTTCCATATGCTCAACGAGCTAATTAATGAACTTGATCAACCCACTGGCCAATTCCTTGCCAGTTATCCGCTTAGTCACTGACTTTTAACTTGCTATCAAAAGAAACATCAAACAGCAAATGTCCAACTGTCTAAATGACCAACACGTGCCAAAACAAATTGCCAGCCATGTGAACACATCCTCACAGACCCAGAGAGGCGCTAACATGCAAACATCCTGGGCCCTGGAGAGTCCAGTGCAAAGGTCACTGAGCAACGACGACACAATACAACACACAACGCACACAGAACATCGGGCCACGCCATGCCAAGCACCACGCCACACCGATTTCTGGGTTAATTTTATGAAAAATGAAAAATTAATTGAGAAATAATGTTGACAAGCGCTGACCACCACCACCACCACCAATGCCAATGGAAACAAGACTTTCTGGACTCCCTGGACTTCCTGTAGGAAGCCAACAAACGACAACAGACGACCCCCTGCCTGCAGTGTCAATGGGCCGTCTAATGGGCTTATGAAGCATCGTCTTGGCAGCACGTGCTCTTCCTCTCAGCTGCCTGCACTCTCTGGCCATTGGTCAAAAGTTAAGGTTAAGTCTTCGAGCTGTCAAGGCAGCCTGGGCGGCCATTTTGTACTCGGACAATTCCCCCATACGCATCCTCGGCTTGCAGGACGCAGACAGGGCACGCACACGCCTCTAGGGCCGAAGCCGTTACTGCAAAGGTCAGCCATCATCATTATCACGCTTATAAAACGGGTAACGGGCAACGGGGAACGAACGACTCTCCGCTGCGACTGACGTCGTCGTTGGGCATAATGAGAGTGACCAGCGGCCGTCGGGGTTACAACCCAGCGGTAGGGGGCTGGGTCAACCCCTTCGTCAACATCGTTCACCATAGTCAGCTGCATGCCAGCCCCAGGGGGATGAAATCAGTTCAAGCAATTGGTATGCAAATTACAGCCAGAAACTCCGCTGTCGCTGCCATATCCTAGGGGTAACCCTGGGCTTTCAATCATCGTGCGTTTAATGAATTCGTACCGCTTCCAGTTCCATGCGGACAGGGTTACTCCTCTCTGGCTGTACAGCTCATTGCACGCATCACAGTCACTGCACGGGGTGAACAAGTCCAGTGACCGGTGGTCAACTTGATTAGTGGAGGTCGACCCGTTGCCATCCTGCCATCCTGCCAACCACTGCCTTGGCTCAGTGGCGTATAATGAAGCGTGCTAGAGCCTGGGAGTGATCTCTTTTGGTAAAAACATTGCATTTTCACATTAAACAGAACATAAATCAACGTTTTAATGTAGACCGAGGACGCTAGCAACCCCTGACAGCAGCAGCAAATTGGAAGGACCGTCCTCGGATATTCGTTGAGCGGTCAGCAAGTGGGCTGGACACACGATCAAAACATGGTCGCCATAATTGCCAGATGACGATGAAAATATTTGTCCAGACGCTTACAGCGTCCTCAACGCGAAATGAATTATATCGGCCAGTCAATGGAGGGAGGGATGATGAGCAAATCGGTTAATAAAATTATATATCAGGGGAAAAATTATCCAATAAAAAAAGTTTGGTTAACGCTCTCTTCATGCTCTTTACTGAGACCTACAGGGACACCACCTAAGATGACCAGCAAGGCCACAGACTTTCCTTCTGGCAGCCTTCAACTCTAGATGATTGACTAACCAGATCTAATCTGTGTATTCAAGACCCGATAAACTAACCGCAACCCCTTTGATATTCATCTATTTAGCATTACCTTAAGCTAGAGATCATCATGCTGATGACATTTCTATGGCCCCCCCACTCAGTTGCGTCGTTTTGTGTCTGTTGATTTCAGCTTCAGGCTTCGTTCAGCTCATTTTTTTTCGTATTTTTTTTTTGACTGCCTCCCATTGCCGCCCACCAAAGACTTCCCTTAACGTTCGTTCTCATATGATAAATGCTGTTGACATTTGAACTAAAACCGTTTTCTTATAATATGCCGGGCAAATAATAATACCATGAAGCCATGAAGGAAGCCAGAGGAAATGCTCGTTGTAGGGAAGAGCTGAAGCATCAGTTGAAGGAAACTG
This sequence comes from Collessia kirishimana, assembly GCA_035078785.1. Taxonomy (NCBI): domain Eukaryota; kingdom Metazoa; phylum Arthropoda; class Insecta; order Diptera; family Drosophilidae; genus Collessia; species Collessia kirishimana. Next base: position 9,489 of record JAWNPV010000368.1, read on the forward strand.
TGCCACTGACAGAGCTTATACTAGTGGTGCTTTCCGTCTCAGCTGACTGAACAGCTTGCGGCTTTGACAATACAGGCGTCCTCATCATCAACCAGCCAAGCAGCCAGTCAGCTGCCTTCGTCTTCCCACAAAAGCCTCCTCCAGTCGGCGCTGCTGAGCGGCTTGGCAAACAAGTCGGCTGGCAGACAGGAACAGCCAAAGCTGCATCAGACAAAAAAAAAAAAAAACCCAAACGAAACGAAACGAAACTGTAATCCCTGGTAAAAGTAAATTGTATTTTCTGAGCAGAACTTGTTGATGGAAATCATGGTTTTCATGCCCCAAAGCTAATCCCAAGCATATTAACTACAACTAATTAAAGGATTTAATCACAGGCTTCAAGCAACTCTTACAAAAATGTTTATAAATCAGCTGGAGGTTGTATATTTTCTGAGAAGAATTCATTCAGAAGACTTCGAAAGTCACTAAGAACAGAGAGTGAGCCAAGACGCGAGTCACTCACTGCAGATCACGCGTCCTGCTGTGAGTGACCTCTGAGCTACTCATTGCAGTTGCCTGGTCTGTCAATTTAATTGATTCATTGATTCACCTTAGTCGGGCACATAATTTCCCACATTTTAACATTTGATTGCCTTAATGTGTCGCACAGTAACAGCCACAAGGATACAGCAAAGGCTTAACAGAAGACGTTAAGCTCTGATTGTTTTAGCCAAAGCCTCTCAGTTGTAACTGTGTCTTGTTGGGCCTGGATGGGGTTGCCCTGGGCCACAGTCTATGCCACCTGGCTGGTGTTCTTGCCAAAACCCCTTGAAAGTCTCAGCTAGACAATGCCAAAACGGTTTGACTGCCTTAGTTGGGTATTAAACCAAAAGACATAAACCACACACACTTCTGTCTGTGTGTGTGTGTGTGTGTGTGTGTGTACAGTTACTTAGGCTAAGTTGAATGATGTTTACTTACGACTACGCCCAGTTCAACAAACCACAAACGATTTGCTCAGCAAACACGAATCGCTAAATATTAGGTCAGACGCACACGCACAAGCATACAAAAGCAGATTAAGTTGATGGAGAGATGGAAGTGATCTATCTGTCTCTCTTTCTCTCTTTTTACCTCTCTTTCTCTCTGTGTTGCTCTGGTCTTAATATTTACAGGATATTTGTGTTGATTTTCCCTTTAGTTAGACTTGACTTGGCTTTAGGTCTGAGCCAGAGAGCATTTTAGACTCTAAGACGTCGTGGTGGGGTAAGAGAGAGGGGGTCACACATGCCTGGCCCTGCTCTGGGCTGAGTAAAGTCGCCTCATCAGTGCTAATGGAACGTTTTCCATAACACATTGGTAAGCACAACAGACCGTCAGACTGTCCGCCCCCTTCAAGCCTGACTGCCAAGCTTTTCTTTCTTTTTTCTTTAATTTTTTTTTTTATAGACGCTCAGCAAGTCGATAAATATATATGCACAAGAGTCGGAGCAGTAAACCATATACTAACAGCAGCCGCATCCTTTTTGCCAACCAGCCTCACCACCTCGAAGCCGCTGCTTGAACCTCAGTTCAGTTTGAGTTGAAGCTGCGGCTGTGGTTGTGTGTGTGCTGTGTGTGTGTGTGTGTGTGTGTTTGTGTTTGTGCACATGTCAGGCTGAGAACTTTTTAGTAAGAAGACCATGTCGTTTGGCTTCCGCCCTGCGGCAACTCCTGCTGCCAGGACAACGCATACGTATACGGCATAGTTGCCACTTTCCCAGCCCCACCGCACCGCCCTCCTCCCTTCCCAGCTAACCACCACAACCATGCAAGGATGGCTGCCTGGTGTGGGGGGGCAGAGATGTACAAGCTACCAATGTCCGCCCAATGCTGTTCATGCCACGGATGCTGCGAGCTCAGTATTTTTCCCTAACGACCAAAAAAGCCACCGAATGTAACCATCCCAGTTCGTAATTTACATTGGGCAGGGGGGCCTCCCCACCCCCAAGCCCCCATTGACAATGCCCCACTGTCCTGTCCCCGCCCATGTTGATCTTCCCATAACAATGTATGCTATGAACTGGCATTGCTGGTGCCACTTCTGATGCTGCCGTTGCCTTTGCTAAATCTAATATAATTTGGAAGCACTTTTGACTCACAACACACACACAGACGAGCCTACCAGCCTACCAGCCATAGCAGTTGGTATTGCAACCATTGACCTTGGGTCAAACGTGTCAACTGTTCGATCAACGAGGCTTTCTATAAAGAAAGTGTTATGGGTAGCTTTACTCTAACTTTTCTCTATGCTATAGCTAACATCCTCGAAGCTTAAACACGAGCAAAAGCCAAGAACTTGACAGCTATATGGTTTACAATAATCAAAAAGTACAGTTACCACCCCAGCTGGCTATAATCTGAATGCTAAATGATCTGGGCAGCTATTTGACCTAGAAGAACAGTATAGATACCTCTCTCTCTCTCTCTCCCTGTCTCTTTCTCTTTTTCCTCTCTCCCGCCTTCTCTCTCTGTCCCAACAATCTTCTTTGATTCCATCTTTGGCATTAATCTGATGTCCAAGGACTGTGCATGTGGAGCTAAAGCTCCATTGGATTGAACTTAACCGCCCTTTATCCTTGTCTCTCTCTGTCTTTCCTAGTGCTCCAACTCCTTGACGCTGTCAGCTTTCGAAACGCCTCTAAATAAACAAAATGAATGTTCAAATGTCGCCAGCAGACCACAAGAAGCTGTCAAGAAAGAAGCTCTTCGCTCTCCTCCTTCTCTAACCTTTAAGCTCCACATGCTCTTGTCCTTCCTTGCTTTGCCTTTGGCATAGCTGAAACTTTTTCCTCATATATGCATACATACACACCAACACACATACACATATGCAGCTGCATACACTTATGCAGCAGCTCCAAAGGCACAAACTTTCCAAAAAGTAAAGTGAAGTCAAAGGCACAGGCAGGCAGGCAGGAGGCAGGCAGTCATCGGGGCAGGAAAACGAAGAAGTAAAAGAAGAAGACAAGCATCGAGGACCCCGAAACAACCAACCAAGAAGCAAGCGTTACGTAGCCCAATGTACCCCCCTAGCTGCCACCGCCTCTGTTTCAGCTTCAGCTTCTGCTTTTGCTGCTGTTCAAGCCTTTTGTTGTCTCTAGTAAAATTTTCTCTATGTGAAAGTGCATGAGTGTGTGTGTGTGTGCCTCTGTGTGTGTGTAAATTCCAAAGTTTAATTCAAATCACAAAAAAAAAACAACACAGACACACACACGCACACCCATGCAGAAATGGAAAAGTTTGAACTTTGTGCGTTGGTAATAGCGACCGACTGATGACTCCAACTCCAGCTTCAGCTTCGGCTCCAGCTCCAGCTCTTCAACTTTTCCAACTCGCCTTCCACTTGGCAGGGAGCGGCTACCCAACGATACTACATCAGGTGCCCAGAGCCATCCTTCGTCCCTCCCACATGTGTGGCTCTGTGTTTTTGTTTATTGTGCTCCTCCATCCTGGTTCTCAACTCAACTCAACTCAACTCACTATTATGTCAGTTGGCATCATCATCATCGGAAGAAGCAGGAGCATCATCATCATCGCTATCAAAAACTAAACAAAACTTCTCGCTGAGAAATGATTTCCCCCCCTCGATGTATACAGATCTCTCAGGGCAGCGAAATGGATTTTAATCTTTTAGATATTAAACTTCAAGTGGCCTCGCAATGACACCAAGCCAGTGGGCTTTTAAAGCAAGACTTCCAGGCGTCTGAAAACCATTTTATTGAGCTTTCAGCCTGGTAAATAGATAAAATTCAATAAAATTTCCAAGACCTTGGCTATCCCCTTAACTCTCAGGGGAAAACGCTTCTGGGTGGCTGTTTGGGTTCTTGCAGATTTTAATTACTCAATCTGCTTATACAAAAAACTGCTAACTCCCTTGGCGTTTACCTAAATGTATCCTTTACACACACACACACACACACGCATTTTAATAACCAAGTTTTGTTGTTTTTATTTGGACTCTACAGCTTCGCTTTATTACATTTTGCCCATATGGCAGGGCCAAGTCAGTGGGTTGGCAGGCAACTGGAGCTGGAGACTGTGGCGCTACGTCGTCATCAACTATTGTGCCACCCATGGAACCTGAACCCAGAATCCCCCCACCAGACCAGGCATCGCCAACGCCACCACCCACATGCCAACGAAATTAAAACAAATCCTTTCGTTCCATATTAATGGTCGCCATCTTTGCAGCAAATGACATTCGAAAACATTTATTGCGCCAGGCGACAGAGGCAGCCCTGGCACTGGCACTGGCACTGTCACTGGCAGTGGCAGCTCTCATTCCCATCCTACCGCCCCCTGGCCACATTCCACATTCCACAAACCATAAACCACCTTCACCTAGCCCAGAGCTCTCACATGTGACCAAGAACCCACACACACAGACACAGCGCAGCTCTGCCCAACCCTAAGCAACTCCCACAGCAGCCATTATACAGTCAGACCAAAGCATATGAGGCTGATGTGCATGTGTGTGTGTGTGTGTGTGCATGTGTGTGGGTGGGTGTGAACCCTATATGGACAGATTGCTCACCAAAAAACAGCCAAAGGGGTGATGCTGGGTTCGCGCTGTTCGCTCTATTCGGTTGGCAATGGCGACGTCTCTACTCCTTCACATTCACATTCTTCACACCCTTTTCGAAGCAGAACAAAGGCCACCACACACACACGCACACACACACCCATATGTATTTACCATGTGTGAGGCGTTTCTCTCTATGTATTTGTGTATTTTATGTACAGTCAGCCAGTCGGTTTACATAATTTACAATTTCGTAAAGTTCCACCCACTTGGAAAACTTTCATTTAGTTTTCTAATTAGTTTTTTAATCAAGAAACCAAAAAGATTTCTTACTTAGACCAAACAGAGCAGGGGGAGGGAGGAGGGTTACAGCACACACACCCACCCACACGCACACACATGGTAGATCCACTCATATAACTAATGGCATTGCCTGTTCCTGCCACTTGAGTTGCCATTTTGAAGGACTCAGTCGAGCGTCTTAAGCACAATTTAATTGTTTTTCATCAAATCCCATCTCAGAGGTACAGTCAACACCCTTCAGTCCAAAGACTATTTAGGTCTGTAGATCCTAACAGCAAGATAATATGGCAACAGGAAATTAAAATCGTAAAACAACACTGATTTCTTCATTTTGTTTTATCAACTAAATCGTTTGTCCTTCAGCTGATCATAGGAAAAGTCTGCGTTGACCAACACTCACCTTAAGCTGGACTTCATCGCTGCTATTTTTAAGAATTTTTACCCCTCCAACTTTGGGAAAGTGTAGGACGCAGCAGAGCTTCCTTTAAGCTTCGACCAAGGAAATTTTATTTATGTCTCTGGGGCTGGTTAAACTAGGAATAATTGTGTTCCCAAAAGGTCGCCCTGAGTTTCCGCATTCAATTAGCTCGGCAAAAGCAATTCCCCCTTTCCCATATACCCAACGCCAGACAAAGTGGAAAATAATCAATAAATGTGTGTATCAAGGCAGCCCCCCCTCTCTGCTCTTATACACCTGCCCCAAATGGTCATTCATTATGGCCGAAGCCTGCGAATCCCTGAAAACAACAACGGGGTAGTAGCCAACCAACCCAGCCAGGCAGTCAGTCAAGCAGTCAACCAGTCAGGCAAGGAGAACGACTTCAGACTACTATTTTGGAGTTTGACAGGGAATAAGGTAGGTGGGGACAATTAGAATTCACTTTTTAGCCGTCCGGCCCCCCCCTAACCGACAAGACCACATAGGACATGGCCTGTCACTGTGTGTCTCTCTGTATGCTGGGGAGGGGACTGCGACACCACAGCGTCAGTAATAAATACTTGACGTCAGAGCTGACAAAGAACCCGTCCAATGGACCCTGTGACGATTACTTCCGGGAAAGATAATACCAGGGGGCATAAAACACAACCCAGGAAACCCATAACAACAAACTGTTAACCAACACTGGTCCAGGCAAAGCGACACCAAGCGAGCACTTCTGAGAGCTATGACCGATCTACTGGGGCTGCTCTGATGGATATTTCTTGTGGCTCAGGGGCAACAACAATAAATACGCACCCTGTCAACTTATATGCTCGTCTATCGTCGGTCCATAGCGCCCACCCCCTCCCCCCCCTCAGGCTGGCCGGCAACTCCAGCAACGAGACATCCCTGATTCATTTCAATTTTAGGTAAATTGACATTACATTACTGGGCGGTGGTGGTGGGCAACTCAATAACTATCAGCATCAGTCGATTCGAAGCAGACCAAGCAGGAGCCACAGTTCCTTGCGGCCACGGGGCAGTCACGCGTTGACTGACAGCCAGCCAGACAGGCAGCAAGGCAGCCAGGCAGGGAGCCACCCAAGCAGTCATCTCTACTGTTTGCTTCAGCTGGGAATTGCAAAATTTTTGGGTTCTAAGTCCGATACGGAACAGGACAAGGGACAAGGGAATCGAAATGGCAATGGCAATGGAAGTTTTTTGGCATTTTTGGTTGGGGGACGGGGGGTTTGGTTGGGCTGGTTGGACTCTGGCCAGACGTAACGCCCAGTCAGCCAGCCAAGCAGGAGGGCAGGCGGGCAGCAGGCAACAACCCCAGCTGAGGCCGGACGCAGAGTTTACGGCTACAATTCAAATTCAAAATGGCTGCCAGGATAGCGAGGGTGAGATGGATGAGGATGAGGATGAAGGGTAGAACGATGGCGACTTACGTCCGTCCATTCACTTGACAGTCACTAACTGGACGTTTGCCTTGTCTGGCAACAAAGGCTAACAAAAGCCGGCATAACGGCTACGCTGCGTTACTGCAGGACTCAATGGGTGGGTGGGTCAGTGGGGGTCAGTGGCGGAGGAGTTTTAGTCAAGTCATTGACATTTATTTGAAGGGACAAGCTTATTGATTTGAGTTTTATGTATTCAAAAGGTAAAATGGCAGCCACTAACAGCAAATCACAGAGTTAAAGGCGCCAGGCAAGGCAAGGCGGGGTGAATGGCTTGTTGCAGGACTCTACAGACGTCATGTGAAGGACTTTAATGAAAGATTTAAGTTCGAAAATCCCCCACACCAGCAACCATTTTGGCTTTCAGAGTTTATTAACCATGCGGCGACCTCAGTGTGATGTCATTTAACTGGCTCAGCTGCCAGGCAGTTAGCCTGGAGCCTTGACAGGCTTGATAGGCTTGACAGGATGCCATCTAGCTGTCGAATCCTACTCTCTGGCATTTGCCATATCTATAGGCATTGGGATACCCATAACATTTGGCTATTTGGTAGGCCCATATGGGGCCATCATAAATGGCGTTTTCTTGACTAAAGTGTCATTCAAGGCAGCCTGGGGGCCGTTGTTCTTGCCCCCGCGTTGTATATACTTGGGCATACATATGTATATGGCCACACACGCACACACAGGGGGGAGACGCACACAAGCGTAGAAATAAACGAAATGTGATAATAAAATACAAAACCAATAAAGGAAAAAGCTCTTTACACTTCACTTGCTCACCAAGAGTCGTCATCATCGTCAACGACCTAAGGGCAGAAGGACGCTCACGAGTGAGGCCGGGGGGGATGGGGCACAATATACACCTACACACACACACACAAACACACATAGACCAGTGCCAGGGTACCCATCATGGCGAAGACTTCCGCCGCATGTCACCAAAAATAAAATGAAAAAGCCTAAGGTTATTCGATGGATTCTTGGACGAGCGAACAAGGCAAAGAGCCAGAAGGAGGCTGGCGAAGAAGGGGGCAGTGGGTGGAGAGGGAGGCTGGGGGTATGTAACACACTCACTGGATCATCATTTTTTATTTTCCGCTGAGCTCCTCCGGCCACCAAAAACCAAGGAAGTGTGCAAAAAAAAAAAAAAATGGAAAATAAAAAAACAACCAACCAGTTTGGCCAAAATGGCAAGTGTTGCTCTGGTATGTGTGTGTGTGTGTGTGTGTGGCTGTGTGTGGTACTTTTATTTTTGTTTTTTTTTTTATCTGCCATTTAACAGCAGAACAGCCCAACCCAGTCCGTTGGTTGTCAAGTTTACCGATGCCTCCTGCTTGCCAAGGATATAAACTGTTTTTTTTTTCTTCGCTTTTTTTTTTGCTGGTTTTTCTTGGTATCATAAAGGCAAAGGCGGAGGCAAAGGCGGAGGCGAAGGCGGAGGCGTCAAATCTGACTTCCTAGTGCCATTGGTGTTTCCTAGACGATTTCCCAGTCAAGAGTTTATGACTGCTGCTGTGGCTGCTTGGGAAAATGTTGAGAATCGTCAAGGAAACATTTGTCTGTCATATCATATGCTTGGCATCCTAAGACCAAAGACCATGGCGGTTGCTGTCGGTTGTCCTAAGGCAGCCATTAGATGGGCTAAAAATTAATAGTTTCCATGGGTTTTCCATGAATAAAAACCATTGAAATTTCCTTGAGATTCTCAGGACTTTTGTATGGAATTGATCAAGTCAGGTGAAGCTACCAGGGGACAGAGCCAGACAGGCCTTAAGCTTGATCAACAGCCTGATCTTAGCAGGGCCTAAGCACAGCCATTGAGGTGCGAATCTAATAGGCAACCCTCGCTCTTCAAGGCTCCCAGGTTTCACTTTTCACAGCAGCAACCTTCAAGCCAAACGATCTGTTGGCCATGTTTTGTTGATTCGTGTTGCCAGGCTTTTAGCTTCAACTCCCAGCACATGAACACAGTCAGCTACTCTGGACAAATGTCTAACGCATCCTCCAACCACCCAAGCATTCACATATAGCACCACCAACCCACCTAGTTGCTCTCATTATTCAGGCAGCGTTGCGGTGCTGCTTCCTTAGCCATTTGCCAATCTGAAAGGGTGTTTAACGCGTCCTACACAGGGGCAGGAACAAGGCCAAAAGGGTGGGTGGGCAGGCAGGGTGGTGGGGCCGGATGGCTGATTTCAGAGTTGCCTGGGCAGCCGGCAGCCGGCAGCGGCCTCAGAATATATTTTATATGCAAAGTATTCATGAATTGGCTTTTCTAACGGGCTTATCCAACTGCCAATTTTCTCTATACATGTGTGTGTGTAGCTGTGTGTGGCTGTGTGTGTGTGTGTGATGTTGTTGTGCCGCCTGTCGAGTTATCTTTTGGTTACTTTTTTTTGCAAAGAGGCAAACGACCCAGGCGACCCCACAGGCCTTCGGCCCATTTTGCACACACAAAACTGCCTGCCCAGCCTCCCCCCCCTTTCTTTTTAAAATGGTTTCGTTTTTCAATGTTGTTGTTGCTGCTTTCTTTATTGTTACGCTTTTACGCAGCCAAGGAAACAACAAAAAAAAAACCCTGCAAATCCTTGAAAGACTCGCTGCGGAAGCCAAAGATAACATTTTTCCTCAACAATCCCCTTTGCCTGGTGTCATATCCAAGCCAATTGATGTGTTTTCACTTTCACTGCCTTCACTCACCCGTCCCGCTGGCCAAGTATTCATCTCTCCATTTAAATATGAAAACAGATGAAGAAAAACTTGATTAAGAATCAGTTGATTGAAAACTCATCAGCCAAACGTTGCGGTTTACCTGGATAAACTATTTACAAGGAGGTTTCCCTTAAAAAATCAAACAGAAACTGAGAAAATCTTATGGAAAAACTTTCCTAAGCGATCTCTCAACTAGTTTAACCCTAAGGCAGCGTCGCAGAACGTACCACCCATCTCTCCATGGACATATCAATCGAAATTCCATGTTTCGACATCTTTGCAGTTGGAAACCCTTGTTGATCTCAACTAGACAGTGAAAGAGACCCATGCAAGGCATCCTCTGCTGATCATAGCAACTGTTTACCATCAACTAACTGGTAGTTTTCATTGATTCACACTTGGTGGCTCTTTTAACCTTCAAACTTCTTGGTGTGGTGAGGAATTCTTGAAAGTTTTGTGTCCGGAAATAGTTGAGAGAAGTTTTTTGGCAACATCAGTTGGCATGTGTTTGAGCCAACACAAAGCGTGCGAATAGTTTGGTTAATAAAAGCTGCCGCCCTTCCCCCCCTTATGCTTCAGATGCCATCCGACTCACTCTTTAGTCTCAGCTCCAAGCTCATATGACAGTGTGGCAAGTGCTGCTGTTGCTGCTGCTGTTGTTGTTGTTGTTTTAGCAGGAGCTACAAAGAAATGCAATCAATTTAAAGTGAAATTTTTAGCATAACACCAGGCACACACACACTGGCACACATAGACATCAGCTTGCCCTGAGGGAAAAGCTGAGCAGCAACACAAACAAACATTCACCTATCGACATGGCCCATCACGAGCTAAAATCCCCAAGGAGCTATAGCATTCGTTGTTGCCTGTTTAGGTTTTGTGGGGAATAAATATGCGAGTGTGGGTAACACACACAACCACCTAACCACCCACACACATGAGAAACATCCCCGAGATGGCCACAAAAGACATCATGGCTGCCGAGAAGCCCAAAAGCCCGAAGCCCAGCGTCCTAACGCTTCACTGGATACTCACTGTGAAAGTAGACCCATTCAGACACACACACGGAGCCCCACCCCCTCCACATATCCTTGCGCCCCCCCTCCACACTTCTTTTGAAATGGGTGGATGTGTGTGTGACAGCAAATGCCAAAACTCACCCCCGTACAGGACACACTGAGCAGCAGCAGCGGCAGCAGCAGCAGCAAAGGACCAAAGACCATTCAACATCAATCCCCGCCCTCACAGCACACTCACATCCACATCCACATATGAACACATGTGTGAGGAGCCCCTCTGTGTATGTGTGTTGGCCAGCATTCATGCATAGCATATCGCCCTGCCTTCAACTTCATATCGTATCTGCGAGCAGCATCAGCATGGCGGCAGTCATGTTGAAATTTTAATTCCTCGCCCACTCAATTTGCTCTGCTTTGCCCCCCCCCCCCCCCTACTGCCCCTCTCTTCCAGTCCAGAGTCCCCAAAACCTTCTACCCACTTCCCTTGTCTCTTAGTCTCAGCTCCAATCCACTCCACTGGGCCCTGTCTGACACTCAACATTCAACTGCTTCTCTATGCATGTGTGTGTGTGTGTGTGTGTGTGGAGGGGGGGTCTTTGCTTGGCCGATGGCTCCATACCCTGCCCTGGGGCCACTTCATACTCTGTTTCTCTACTCTGTGCGCTGTACACTCGTGTGTGGACAGAAATGTGAGCAAGCAAAGGCAGTTAGTCCTCATCGTTGTCGTTGTCGTTATCGCCGTCGCTGTCGTCCAGGTGGTGTGTGTGTGTGTGTGTGTTGGTGGGCCAGAGCTTTGCCAACTCGTGGTTACATGAGTGGAACCGACAGCAATCCCATCCTGCGTCCTGTCTCTTGCTGTGGTTTCGCCTCCCCCCCAGCCCGCTCTACATATAGGACAAAAGAGCAATACTATTCAGACCACTCACACACACACAGACACACATAAGGCTCATATGCTTATACATACATATATGGGAGTCTTCAAAAGTCTCCTATATACTCCTCTGTGTGTGTGTGTAGAACATACATGGGGAGATGCACTTAAAAAAATTATTGTAAAGCAGAAAATTTCATTAGGCATCAGCGGCGCCACGGCGCGGCGGCAGCTTTTTGACTAACTAACTTTGATAAGCTAAACACTAATTATTTCTTGATGGGTAACTAGATTTTTTTACAGTGTTTATTCCCTATGACTATGGTGACTCCAACTGCCACTGTCAGAGCGACGTTCAAAGCGTAGCCGCCCAACCGCACAAAAGTGAAACACCGCAAAGCGTGTGCCGTGACATGTGATTGAGAACGACGTTCCTTCATGTGTGTGTGTGTGTGTGTGTGTGGAATATATAAACACACACATATATGTATATATGCAGCAGATATATGTTTGTAGTTGTGTCTGTATTGTGGGTTTAGTCATACGTACGAGTAGTTAGTTCGTTAGCATTTATGCACTCCTCGGCATGCACCCGGCGGACCTCCTGCTCTCCATGGCAGTGTCCCCCGTGCACAAGTTGTTAGTTCACAAAATGTTAATGGTAATAAATCTCGAACTGAACTCAAGAGTTGTCGGCTCAGAGGAGTCGCCATTTCAGAAGGCAGAACTATAGATTGTTGGTTCAGAGCGTCCGTCTGTGTGGGAGGTTTTCAGGGGTTTCTTTAACTGTAGATAGATAGATCATATAATGAGTAGTGATAGGCATTCGGTAGTTACCTTTCCCCAGTAAACAGTAGCCACCTGAATGCCCTCTGGGGCAGCGTAACTAACAGCAGCTGAGACCGCTTGCAAAACGTTGCTTAAAGGTAGAAATTCTTTCCTTTAGAGCTTCCTTCATGTCATTCCATCTCTGGATGGACATGGAAACGTATCTGTCACCTATTAGTTACCGTTATTCAACTGCTGTTATGCAACTCCCGCAGTGTTTGGGCCAACCGCAACCCTGAGAAGAACGGTAGCTACAGTTGCCACCGTTGCCAGCGTTGCCAGCGTTGCCATCCAATTAATTATACGTGCGCAAATACCTTAATCCGTATATTCGCAATCAAAATTCGAGAATGGGTTACGTGTCCTAGAGGTAAGGGGAACAAGGACACGGACAGAGGGTATAGACTAGGGG